>CAMXCT020001829.1:0-65000 GCA_947184155.2 Cladocopium goreaui
TCTGTTTTCCAGGAGACAAATTGTTCCAAAGCAAGGAGTTAACCATAGGGTATAGCCTGCCGCCAATAGTGCACGCCTTCCATGGGAGTAAAGTAGGCCTAGGACACCAACTCAAACAGTGGCTAAGCAAAGGGCTGCAACCGCTTGCTGTGTCGCTCATAGGAGTCGACGAGGCACCACCGTTATGGACACACCCCACAGGCTGCGATTTTGTTCGAGGAAGTAAAATAGTCGCCAAGCCGCATGTCCCGCAAAACAGAAGCCTTACCAAGACGCAGGTGTTGCTTCTCCAGAGCCTTTGGACACCAGTGGAAGCCCCCAACAGCAGCAATGACCATACACCTTGGCCCAAGGCTTGCGAGCCCGCCATTGTCTTCTGCGGTCAGCATGCGAGCCTCCAGCTTCCCACTGCCCCAATCCTCCCTCTGCTGGAAGCGCTGCAACGACGACTGGAAATTGACCCTAGCAACGCAGAACTAGCCATCAATGAGGTTCTTGCTAGCCATACAGACCCCAAATACACTGATTGGAAAATCACTGTCATGGATAACACCTCCTGGCAACTCAATGACGCTGACCCAGGGTCCCTGGAAGTTCAGTGCACTGGGTTGGGTGGAGGGGAACTTGATGAAGATTGGGACGTACTGCTAGCTTGCAAAAAGGAAGCGCATGTGTATGGGCCATCCCTTAGCAAACAGGACGATTGGAATGCAAGAGCTGGCACAGTAGCAGGCACTGCCCACACACAAGAATACTTGCTACTGCACATTGCCATGTTTCCCATAGGTGCACACTTCTGGTGCCGCGTCTTAGGAATGCCCAGTGCGAACCAATTGCAGGCGCAAATCATCAGTCGGGCCATGAAACTGTTGCGCTTCTGTCCTATCATCCCGGCACACAGGAAACCGCTGTGGCCCGGGTACATACATGGCCTGCGGCTTTTCACTAAGTTGCTAGTTGCACATCCGCTAGTCGGAGTATGTCTGCCCCCTGAAATCCGCCCAGTAGACCTTCTGAGATTAACAGGATACATGGTAGGCTCTATCTACATTCGAGGGCACAGCGCTGGCTCGTATGCAGGAATGGTATGGGAAACCATCCTCTCAGAATTCCCAGACGTTGGTGGCAAAACCGTGCTAGCAGCCATCGCGCTACCACCATCGCTGCTAACGGCATACAACTTATCTCAGATGAGAGAGGTCCACCTCATTCACCATGCAGATGACAGGCTTTGCGTATGGAACCCGTCGAACCATGACATTAAACTGCTTAGGCAACGAGGATTTGCAATTACGCATATCACAGGATGGAGAGCGTACCTTGGCACTGCACAACACAACTACTCGCATTGGACACGAGTCGCCCTCCCTGAAGGACGACCAGATATGGAGCAGTTAGAAGGTACCCCTGGAGTGCTCCCCTTCGAAGTGTACTCACAGGCTCCCCTCCGTCTGATCTCATGGTGCAGTTTTGAGCTCCCAAGAACAGCCAGAAAACTCCTGCGCGAATTAGCTGAAATGTGCGAGCTACCTGAAACCACGACACAGGCACTTGTCACCCACATTGCTGCCCATAACTCAGAGGTCAAAACTGAGCAAGAGGCAACCCAATACTTAGCCACGTTGGCAACAGTCACCATCTCCTCAAGGACCAAGTTGCTCAACTATACCACCATGGTACAACATTTCCTTGGCACCTTGCAATTGCCCATGGCTGTCTACATGTTAGATTATTATTTGCCCATGCTCAACCCCAATGAAGGCTATAATGAAACAGGGTTAACAATGCAAAGTGCAGGACCTGTCCGGCAACCATCGCAACCCATCGCCCTTGAATTCCTCTTCAAAGGTAGCGAGTTTGGACACTGGAAAGTCAAAGGCGGACAAGATGCATTCGCGTTCCGACATCCAAGCCTGGGTAAAACTGAAGTGTTCAGCCTACTAGCCAGTGATGCGCACCATCACAAAGTCAGCCCCATTGGCACGGGTAGACTTATTGCCATGGTAGGTACAGCAGAAGCACCAGCTGATGACGGAGATGACCTTCAAATCCTGTTTGGCTTGGTCCTAGCCATCACGCCGCGCGCATCCAAAAAAAAGGATGAGCTAGCTGCCTCACGCATATACAGACAGTGCAACCCCAAATTCATCGAAGTTGCTTTCCTTTCAGGACCAGCCATTGAATTTTTTGCAAAGGAACAACTCGAAGCCCTCCAAGACTGGTATAGTGCCTCCGGCCAGCACCTGGACCCCATTGATGCGACCGTCCAGGGACAGAAAAGCCCGGTCCCAAAGACCTTCTTTCTACATACAATGTGGATGTTCGGATGTACTAAGCCTACCCGAGAGCTTACCGCTGTTGCGCAAACCTCCCCGTGCAGATACCACCTGGGATTAGGTATCTATAATGTACAAACGGCAGTGGAAGGAATGGAGGGCAACAAAAGATCACATTTCTTGCATTTGTGCGGCCAGTTGCTACGCCTAGTGCTAATTCCATGTCACGTAGAGGGCGAGCTTCACCCCTGGACCCGCTCCACGGCACTATCCTTTGCCGCTGAGATTGACGGACATGTTTTAGGCACACTCTGCGCAGTGACAATGGCGTTGCTCACCAATCGGCTAGATCTGTGTATCCAAGGGCTTTTCGGAGCAGGCAAGTCGAAATCGATGGCAATCCTCATCCTGGCCTTGATTGAAATCGACACTACCGACAGCCTCAAAATACTGTTCATTTGTAAAGAGAACTCCGGCACTAGATCCTTTGCTGACCTCCTCCTATGGCTCGACCCCCCGTCGGGGGTGTTTGGGCGCATAGGTAGGCTGGTGGGAGACCAAGAGCGCAACAAAAGCAGTTACTCCCACACGAAATTTGATATCCACCCGAGAGAAAGAAGGCAAATGCTGAACAAGTGTCAGTTAATTTTAGCCACCGGGGGAACGGTAGCCCAGGATCTTACCATGCAATGGTCCACAATGGGTGGTTTTATGCAAGAGCTCTCCCTCCTGGTCATTGATGAAGGCCAGCAGTATGGCACTGACCGCGAGATTGCAGTTATCAGCCTGCTGAAACAGCAACCCCTGGTCTTGTGGACAGGAGACTCTGAGCAGACACCTGGCGGCATCGATCGGGCAGCTCGCAACGCAAAACGGTCACGACAACTACTGCTAGCCAAAAAGCATGGACTGCGAAGCGACCGCAATTATTACATGCCAGCCAACCTTGCCGATGCAATGATCCGACTGCTGGACGGTTCGGCAAATGAAGGTTTAGCGGCTCTTAGTCAAATCCTCAAACGAGGACAGTCCACGTTAGGTCAGCTATGGACAAGTCACCTCTCGCCGCAGGATGAGGAAGACCTCAGAGCAGCCAGCACTGTGCTTCCAGGCCTCAAAGCCCACTTTGAAGCCGCCCAGCCAAATATGCAACGACACTCCCGATTTGTGGACTCAGAACTGCTGGAGGGTACCGCTCTTAATTTTCCACGGTCTCTCGTGCGCCTTGCCTGGATTTTGCAACATGCCGCTACCCTCCTACCCATGGCTGGTGACATACAAGCAGTCTTAAATTCCCAGACTGCCGGAGTGAGTGACATCCATGCTTGGGGGTTAATGCTTCCCTCCAGCTCCAGAGTTAGTCCTGTGACATACCATGCAGTGGTTGCAGTTAGATATCCCGATCTTTGCAGGCAGATCAATGGCTTATGGGAACTGGGAAGTTTTGCCTCGGGAGGACTTCCCGACAAGCCACCAGGGTTCCAATTAGTGCTTTGGGATACGAATGCTAGGATTAACGGGTTGGTAGCGACAGATTTAGAGACTCTTGTGTCAGAGGTGCTCACCCCCTTCCCTCACAATGCAGGATTTGCAGACGGACTATTTATTATGACCACCGCAACTGATCACAAGAACAACTTGAACCGCTCCGTGCTCAAACGGGATTATGTTCGCACCCTACGTGTCGAAACAATAGCCAATTCAGCAGGAGGAACAGCATAGGTATCAATCGTAGCTCAGCCCAGTATTGGATTTCTCAACACTAAATACTACTCCAATGGCTCTCCTACAGAAGATACTGAAGACTGCCTTGGCAGAATCACTGTGGGGCTCACCCGGTCCAAATCTTTAACAGTGCTAGTCTCTCCGCTGGACATGATGGGGCTCATGGGCATGGCGCAGGTGATTGCCACAATTGCATACGGCATCCGGGGCCTCCGGAGAGGAGAAACGACGTGGAGGTGGCCAGACTTTGACCCTGACCCAGTTCAAGAGAATCTCGCACAGTTAAGCCGATGGTCGCTGAATTCGGCACCAACCTGGGCGTTCCCTCCCCTTGCAATCGCCAATCAATACTACGATCAGCAAGCTGACGAAGTGAAGCGAGCGAGATATCGTCTGATATTGGTGCGAGGGTCAGACCTACGATGGCTAAACAGGGAGCGCCTCCAAGAAGTTGAAGCAGGTTTACGAACTCAACACAAGTGGCTCCCCGAGCAAGATCTCCCCTTCTCTGAAGTTGTCCTATATGCCTACGCTGCTGATCGCACACCCTTTCCCACCTACGTGTGCCTACCTTCAGGACTGTACAAAGCACGCACCGGGCACATAGTAGCACAGACGGGCCCAGAACAGGAGATCCTGTCCCTGCCTGGCATATACTTCTTTGATGGATGGCGATTACACCCGAAGTTACCAATCCCAGACCACTTGCCGCGCGCAAAAGAGGCGCCAGTCCAAGGTACCGCTCTCAATGCACCTGCACCTGATACGGAACCCAAACGGTCGCCAGAAGAAGAGGCGAGAGACATCCTTGCAGTAGCTGCCAAGAACCAGCCCGAAGATGGGCCAAACACAAGAAGAGCAGCTGTCCGCGCATGCAAGTACTTAAGAGCCATGGTCAGTCAATATGAGACCACCATCCAAGCAGTGCATAGTGCCGCCCGCACCCACACGCAAAAAAGCAAAGGCACGGTAGGCCCTGCAGTTGACTATCGCCCGCAAGGAGAAGCCCTCCCAGTCATCTCAGCAGACCTAACCTCCGAATTATTGCACTGTTTATCCACGCTCCCAGACCCATGGCCCCTGGCTAAGATCACCATAGACATGGAGAAACCGAGCCAGTGGGTCTCAAAGTTGTGCAGACTTTACTTTGCTGACGAGTATGCCAAGCGAACAGTTGGATTGCCCTCACGTAGGCATGTCCCGGACATCGCGGGTGCACTACGAGCAGTTCAAGCCATCCTCCCCAAACTCGAAGCCAAAATGATTGAATTCTTAGCTGAATGGATGGTCACTCTTCTAATGCCAGCCGTAGTAAATTTCGTGAAGTCCTGTTTATTTGCCCAATATGCGTTTATGGTCCAATTCTGTTAGCGGGGGGGGTCAATATGCGTTTAAGGTGTATAAAAAAAAAATCGTGTGCCATGAACGCATATTGGGGAATCTAACCACTCATGTCAGGAAAACCCATTTACCAACATTTACCATGAATGCAGGGAACCATCGAAAAAAAATAGTACATGTTGCGAGGTCCATTTTTTGTGTAATATGTGTGTTTAATGTATTTTGGGTGGCAGGGACCTTAATTTCCCTTTTCAGTGTGAAATAAGATTTTGGCGGATTTCTGCCAGCTATACCAATCAACCATGTGATTTACTGGGTTTGAGGAAAAATACCATCGGATTGTGTGAGTAACCTATATCAAGAGAAAGTTCTTGTGGCAGTCAGAATATCCTGAACGTACATCAAGACAGTTTCCAAGATTTTTTGGATGTACATGATAAAACTGTTTAAAGGAAAATGAACAACATGGCAACATGTTCAAAGGATAAAATGGGGCATTTTGGAGGATGTCACTTTTGGAATCTGATGGAAATTTCGTTTTTGCGGATACCATCACAGTTTCCGAAGGATAAAACAATCTCTGAGGATCTCTAGTATGTTCTAGGATTCTAGGATATCAGCAGACCTCTGGGGGATACATTCAGAAATTTCTGAGGGTCATCAGATTTATCTGAGGATATCATGAACCATTTCCGAGAATATCAGGATTTACAGATGATCATCAGAACGTTTGAAGGATATCATGAGGAGTTTATCAGGATATCATTTTCGCGACATGCATCAGGTAATTTTGAGCACGGAAAAAGAGGCAAACACAACAAGTCAAACAGCGCGTGCTGTATGTATACAAAATAACGGCATGCTTTGTGTTTGTTTCTCCTTTGAGAATCAGATTTGCCAAGGTTCATCATTCTGACAATCTCTGGATATATCTGGTGATTGAATATCAAATACATTTGATGATTATCATCATGCTTTGGTCTATTTTAAAATAAATATAGCTTTGATGGTCAGGGAAAAACAACAAAACAAGTAAAACACACTGCGTGTTGTCTGTGTACACAATAGGGCCGTGCTTCGTGCTTGACTTTGCTCTTGGAGATTTTTTTTTGCAACGATCGTCGTGCTGACGAACACCGGATATATCCAATGATTATTGGAATTGTCATTAACCGAAATTTCTGGTGATTGTCAAAAAAAATCTAAAGAATCCTCAGAATTTTCTGAGGATCCTCATCCTCAGAAATTTCTGAGGACCCTCAGAGGATCGTCATCCTCAGAATTTTCTGAAGATCCTTATGCTGAGAATTTTCTGAGGGTCCTCATCCTCAGAATTTTCTGAGGATCGTCATCCTCAGAATTTTCTGAGGATCGTCATCAGAATTTTCTGAGGATCCTCAGAATTTTCTGAGGATCGTCATCCTCAGAATTTTCTGAGGATCGTCATCCTCAGAATTTTCTGAGGATCCTCAGAATTTCCGAGATCGTCATCTCAGAATTTTCTGAGGATCGAATTTCTGAGGTCGTCATCCTCAGAATTTTCCGAGGATCCTCAGAATTTTCGCTCAATAAGCGTTTTTTTTCATGAAAATGTGCCAAAAAAACGCTTATTTTCAAACAAAAAAACGCTTATCGATGTGAAAATTCTGAGGATCCTCAGAAAATTCTGAGGATGACGATCCCTCAGAAAATTCTGAGGATGACGATCCTCAGAAAATTCTGAGGATCCTCAGAAAATTCTGAGGATGACGATCCTCAGAAAATTCTGAGGATCCTCAGAAAATTCTGAGGATGACGATCCTCAGAAAATTCTGGGGAGACGATCCTCAGAAATTCTGAGGATGACGATCCTCAGAGAATTCTGAGGATCCTCAGAAAATTCTGAGGATGACGATCCTCAGAAAATTCTGAGGATCCTCAGAAAATTCTGAGGATGACGATCCTCAGAAAATTCTGAGGATCCTCAGAAAATTCTGAGGATGACTCCTCAGAAAATTCTGAGGATGACTCCTCAGAAAATTCTGAGGATGAAAATTCTGAGGATGACGATCCTCAGAAAATTCTGAGGATCTTCAAAGAGTCTGAGGATGAGGATCCTCAAAAAAAGCTGATGATTCCTCAGGAAAATCTGAAGGCTCCTCCGAAAATTTTGAGGGTTCCTCAGTAAATTTGGAGGAATCTCCAGAATTGTTTGTTTGGTAACCATCAAAAAGTTCTGATATATATATATATATATATGAAATTATGCTAATCAAGGATCAGTTTTTGTTGCAACACATCAGCTACAAAGTCCGAGGATATTTTGTAGCTGATATTTTCAGCGCAAATTGCGACTGTTTTCTGCGGATATCACCAGCATCTCATCATAACCTTTCTAAGGATATCATCGGAATTATCATCAGAAGTTTGTGAGGATTATCGGACCTGTCTAAGGATATCATCAGAATGGACTCATCAAAATTTCAGCAGAAATTTAGCACGTTACCAGCCATAAACTCTGGGGATATCATCAGGATTTTCTGATACCAGCCCAGAGGATCAGCATATAGTTTCTCATCAGGATGTCACATGATATCATATCACCAAAGTTTTCGGAGGATAACATCAGAATTTTACTATAGGGACCGTTGTTTTTCAAAATTTGAGAGCGGCAACGCTTCAAACCGTTTGGCTTTGAAAGATTGGGGCGGTTGTCCTCAGACTTGTTTGTTCGTTATTGGTGCCCGCATGCCAACATGAATATGTTGTTTCTTCATGAAGCGTTTGTTCGTTTGACTTTCCGGGATAATGATAATAACATTTAGTTGTGAGAATGCTGCTCAGGATCATCCAGCGGATAAGATGCTCAGGATCATCCAGCCGAGAAGCATGCTATAATGAGATTCCATTGCAACAAAAATAAAACTTAAATGACTATATCAACGCAGATTGGCATATAGGAAAGTGAATATTTTTGTGGTTCCGTCACTTCCAAACAGGCGATATGCAAATTTACAGTCTAATTTGTCAAAAAGGAAAACAGCAAATGTTGTTTTTCACTCTCCAAGCACTCAAAACGCATATAGCGCAATCATTATCAGAAAATTGAATAAACCTTAAGCTCAGGAATGGCAAGATCTGACAATGTTTGCGGGTTGAATGTCCGGGCAAGGTCCTGCACATACCACCGGGAAAACCACTTGCTCAATATGCGTTTTCAACTTAGAATCATCGAAAATTAAGCGCAAAAACCTTCCATTTTGAGCTTTCATGTAGTCAAAACGCTTATTGAGGGTCCACCCTCCGAATATTCGCTAAAATTAGGGTTCACGAAATTCCTTAGCCAGCCTCGCACGTATTGGAAGTGAGGGCACCTCACCTTTCCTTTATGATGCTCAAGGAATACTGGTTTAGAGAACTGTACCTAGGCTTGAAAGTCACAGCATCCTTCGACCGTGCTGAATCATACACCAGAGTGATCGATGGTCAGGTAAGATGTATCACGCCTGAAGTCAAGCCGCAGAATTTGCAGGTCATTTGGAATGTGCAGTTTATCACAGTCTTTGTGCCGGCATGGATGATCCCGCCCGTCTACCATAGCCTGCGCAGAGAAAGCATTAAAACCGCTAGTTCTGCAAGTCCCATAGGAGTCCAGTCAGTCCGTCCCACCTGGTTTGAAGACACAACACCCAAGGACACCACATCTCAATCACCTCAAGACCCTCAAAAGGAGCAACCCCAGCCACTACATGGGCTGAAGTTAGTCATCAGAGAAGAGGTGTTACCAGCGAATGACCAACCACAGTTCCCGTCGCTTGAGCTTTTGGCTGGCAGAGGCCTATTGGCACCTGACACATGGAAGTGCAAACGTGCTCAAGTCAGCCTCAAAGCAACTATTGATGTCCCCATGTTGGGTACAATCATAGAGCAAAATGGTGACGGACTCCTGGAAGACTCCCACATGCCTGTGGGATGGCCACTCCACATCGATGGCGCTGTCAGACAATGTTGTATTCACAGAGCTGCTAGCTTGCAAGAATTAGATGATATGCTCAAAGAATATGACATGAAAAGGGATTCAGTGGAAATCAACCATGACGCGCCTCAATGGTCCCATCATGCAGTGTGGAACCGAAAGTATATGGAACCGAAACCAGGATATACACTGGAGCAACTATGGGCTGACTCCGAGCCTGCCATAAGCAAGAAAACGACCACGTCATATGATGTGCAAGCAAATGACGTCCAACGTGCCGTAGCGGCCATTCAGCGCTTCCCATCCCCCATTCCTCCCGACAGCCCCTTCCTACGAGCGTTAGGGACACCAGCTGCCCTGAAAGCCCCACCACAGACTGACACCCTATCGCAAAGAGCTCTGGAGGAATGGGAACGCACTTTGTGTGAAAACAAGGCGGTGGCAATCCTCGCCGAGATACAAGCCGGCCGACCAACTATAATCCACAAAGATGGTGGCGAAATGCTCATTGCCATTGTCCTTGACAGGCCACTGGCGGAAGCGAAGGAGCTGGTTGATGACCCTGCGGCATTCACTCGCGAAATGACGCGGATCCTGCGTGACAAGCGAACCCACCCGCTCATCGCCCAAATGATGAAACCAGCGGAGAGCAGTGATCCCCCCCCGCCACTGCTGCCGCCAGTGGTGCTAGTAGCAGTGGAGACCCTCGCACCACCTCACACGAGCAGTTCCAGTAAGCCACATGAGGTGACGCAGAATACCCCAGTGTCCCATCCATGCATTCAGCCTGTAAGTTGACCTAGGTTGAGCGGCGTTGTCACCATGGGGTACTCATGGTTGATTACTGCCCGCTGCGACTACCTTTGCTGTTAGCATGCCGAAGCCAGTATGGGACGGGAGGCGGTGGGGGGCGGTTATAAAATCCTTTTCTGGGTTTTTTAAGGCGTTTTTTTTCGGGTTGGTCTACCTTAATTATTGCATGGTAGTGTAGTGCGATGTCAAAGTACATCTAGCCATGGTGCCCGTCGCCGTTTGACCTTCGATCAACCAACTTTTCGACCGGCCAATGATCTTCACCACACCACCGCATGCCCGTTCTCGACCAAGGTGGCAATACTGTGAACACCAGTTGAATACCCTGAAGCCTAAGTCCACCTATAAACCTGTAAACAACTTGTCCGTTGGAATGGAGCGACCGACTCCTATCAAAGACGCCGCCGTCCATCGTCTTGCACAGTCCATCACTCAACTGACCCTCTGCCAGGTCACTACCAGCGAAGTCGATGATGCCACCAAACTTTTAGAGAAGGCCCGACAGAAGCTTCAAGGAATCCAAAACATCCCATCCCAGAGAGTGAATGACCTTGAGGCGGCCATACGCCAACTCCGTCAAATTGGCTGTATCTTGGATAGCTGTACCATATCTGCCAGTTACGAAGTAACCCAGGCCCAGAAAGCCATACTACAGCTTCACCATACAGCCAAAGGAGCCAGCACCTCGTCCGAAGAACTCAATGCACAGATATCACCACGCACTGATGACGAGTACAATCTCCCATACCATGAAGACGAGTCGCAAGAGCACTAGCACAATGATGCCTACCTGAACCAGTTTTGATGCAGTATGATGATTGGAAAAGCAGTTCTGAGCGGACTCTGAGTGTGCCCTGAGTGCCGTAGCCTCGCTGTCTTTTTCACCTTCGATCATGTTTCACTTTCCTGTTTCACTGCGGTAGTTTTTCTCACCACTTTGTTGTGACCCGGCTTTGTCGGTGTTTGCTTCAAAGTGTCAGGGTGACTGTCATGCCGTGAAGGCTGCTCTTTGTGATCTCGGGGATCCTGGCTGGGGGGATCCCTGGTTTCCGCATTGAGCTTTGTTGCTTCCTGCACCCTTCAAGTGGCCCATGGTGTGTTTGTGTTTGTTACGTTGTTGTATTGTGTTATGGGCCTGCGTAGCATGACACATAAGTTGTCATCTGCATACGCCGAGATGATACTAAGCTATCACCTCTTGCCTCAACAGTTCTTTTTCACCCATAACTGGAACCTGTCACGTCACTGCTGTGTGGTTGTGTGTTTTTTGGGTTGTTTTTGGGTGGTTTGCTTTTGCTTGTGTTTTGTGTTTTGTGTTGTTTTTGCGTTTGGTTCTTTGTGTTTCGGTTCTTGTTCTTTTGAACGTGACAAGGAAATAGGACTATGTATCGGTCCTCTACCAGTTGACTTTTGCGGCCCTACAGCTTGGCCCCTGCGTGAATTAGATAATTAATCTCACATGCAACATGATTGGAACCATGTTGAACGACCTGGCGGAAGCCATACGGCGTTGGACGGGGAAAAAAAGGGGAGGGTCGCTACGTCAAACTCCGTGTAGTGTGTTCAAGGTAGTGTTGTTTATCTACTCGGAGAGTCAGTCCAGCTGTTTCCAATTGCAAACGAGACAGAATTAGTCCTCTCTTCCCCTGCGGCATGGAGCCGCAGTTCATTGCATTTGGCCTGAAAGGCAACCCTGTCAGTCTTTTGCGTTTTGCTACGTACGCTTAGTACCTCAGGCTCCCTTGTAGGGCGCACTCTTACCCTTTCCACAAAAGTACGTACACGTCTCCCGGTATCTGCGCTCGCCAAAAAGGCGGCAACCCGCAGAAGCAAGCCTTTGTCCGATGTTGGCCTGCGAAGATTCCCACATGAAGTATTTCGGTGGGTTGATTTCTTATCCACCTTATAACCTTCCTTTTTACGGGTGTGGTCCCCAACGCAGCACAGCTCGATCCTGGTGCAGGACCTTACTGTGGCCTGACTGTACATTAAGCCGAGGTACTTCTGCCAGAACCTCGACCAGTCGATGGCGATCCCACCCCTCCAGTGACACATACCCGAAAGCATGGGAACACACCAAGAAGGTCGAGGTTACCCCAGACACCGTGACTACTCTGGCAGACGTCACGGAGGAATTGACGGTCTGATCCGTGCGGAGCATAGCAATCCACACGAACTTTGACCGTGAGCTAGGACACAAGTAATGGGTCGGAAGTTGAAGCAGTGGTGACATCCAATCGTGGCGAGCTAGGCCCCGTTACCCATTCATTTCCTCCAAGTCACCAAGGAGGACGTGGGACCACAATCGAACGACAACCACTACCATATCCAAAGAAGTGTATCTGACCCCGCTTTGCAAACAACAGTGGAACGAACCGCAGTCCGAACTCAGTGAGTCCACACTCAGGTTCACCCAACTTGCTTGACCATGGAGAACCCACATAGAAGGGCGGGATCCACCTTCGAGTCACCAAGGAGTGGATGGTGCTGTGACCTGTCGACCACGCAGCACAGGTTGACACGTCCGAGTCCCCAAGGACAGCACCAACCTGCCGGCTGAAAAAATTGAAAGGTGGGATGACCTCCGAGTCATCAAAAAAAGAAATGGTGAATTCCGGGATAGCATCAAAGTCACTTGGCAAAAACTTGGAGCGCGGGTTCTGCAATGGTGGCTGAGAACCTCGATGCAATGGCACATGAGGCTTCCAACCATCATGAATTGAATTGTAGATCTGCTGTTGCAACTTTAAGCTGGATATACGTCGTCCCGGCTAAAGAGCGGAACGCTGTGCACAAAGTATGATGGCTCTGACATGCTCTCACTTCTGCAGGCACAGTTTTCTGAGCAGCACGAGACAATAAAGTAGACTTGGCGCTATGCATCGTATAGGAGTTGAGCTCATCACCCAAAGATTGTTCAAGATCTGCATTAGCAATGCAAGCTCGTAGCATCCGAAGGGCTTGACAATACGAAAGTGGACCAGCAATGGTCTCATTGTCATGCAAGTGAATGAAAAGGAAATCAGGACAAATAAGTCTTTCTTCTGAAAGCTTGAGCTGCGACCATAATTGGTCAAGTAAACATAGCCACTGAATGACCCAGCTTTTGCGGGGAGTGTTTATTTTGCAATTAAATCCTGAGTGATTAATGCCCCAAGTCATGCCTTCCCGACTTTTCTTTGTACGATTCAATGATCAGATCTGTGGATCTAGCGTGTTGAGCGTCAGAAAATCGCAAACTGCACCAAACACACAGTAGAAGCGTCCTTGAAACAATCTATGTTGCAATGATCCCGCGTTTCGTGTGCACGCCACTCCTCCACTGTGCAAATAAGATCCAGAATACCTGCACTACACCTTTTACTGAGGTCAAGAGCACTACTTTCCTCATGTTATGTGCCGCCCTCTGTCCCTTTTGTGGTTTTGCGTTTCCCTTGAGGCGTCGCCCTGTTGGGCTCTTAGTCTCCCTATTTGATGCTTCTGTCGGTGCGTCTCGTTGTTTTTCTGTTTCTGTTGCGCTCCTCTCTGGGTTTGGGTGGGCTCCGCTGTTTCTGCTGCCTTGTTGTTTGTCTCTTGTTGGCTCCTCCCTGTCAGTTGTTGCTTTCCCTCCCCCGCGGTTGGTCCCGTTTGGTGCCCTGGTCCAGTTTTTGCTGGTACCTCCCTCTGGGTATCTGGTTGCAGCTGTGACGGCTTAGTTGCTTTGTGCAGGGAGTGTGGTTGTGCTTTGTCGTCCTTCCGTCAAGTGTCTCATGGCAGTAAGCCCTGTGTGGGGTGTTTTCACCCTCTACACCATGTTGCAGGTGATGTCAGGGAGCTCAGTTTGGCCACACTGAGGTATTCATCAGGATGATGATCCAGTTCCCACATTGGACTCCGCTAAGCTGCCCTATTGTCAATGAGCAGACCATAGATGTTGGAGAATTGTCCAAACAAAACGACATTGGAAGAACACCTGCTGCTGCGCTGCCCGCAGCACTCAAGGGCCCTGACGAGTGGGCATCCTGGGTCTTTTCCCTCTCAGAAGTCTGGCAAGATGACGCCCCAATGCAAGACCGACCCCTTGAAGTGCACTGCAGTGGATTAGGAGGTGGCCTACTCAGTGGCGAACACGACTATGATATTTTCCTACAAAATCATGCACAAACAAAGGTGTATGGCCCATCGCTCGCTATGACAGATAATTGGGAAGCACATGTCACCCAATTGGGCCTCACCAAAACAGTGCACGAATATGCGGTCTACCAGCTACTCTCCACTGCAGAAGGATGGACAGCTTGGCGAGACTTCCTCCCTGAACATTTCTCCGATCACCAACTGTTGCTCACGAGAGCGATTCGTCTCATTGAGGCCGCGCATATCCGGCCAGCCCATGCCAGACCACCACACCCGACCTGGTCAACAGCAATCATGCAGATCTTTCGTTGTTACCATCCGCAAGGTAAACATCTTTTCTTGAAATCATGTTTTCCTCACCTAGTCACTACAGCGGATACAGGAGGTGTCAGGGACATCAACATTTATGGATTCTCGGCAGGGTCCTACACGGGCCTTGCAGTTCACGAGATCCTGAGTGATTTCGCTGCATTCCCAGGCCTCACTAAAGTTGCTGCGATTGCGACGCCGCCGGAGATGATGCGACTTGCCACTGGCGAACGCAGAGTCACTCTGGTGCACTGCCTGGAAGACCGGCTATGTGTGTGGAAACCTGACTCTCTGACAGAATTCAACTATCAGGTGGTTCTTATAGAAGGGCACCCCACATGGAGTGGGCGTGCCAAACACTCATATGGCCACTTGCTCTTCATTGACCTTGATGAAGGGGTCCATGAAGTTCAAAGATTACAAATCACCACCCCTCAGGTCATTCCACACGGGGTAAGGTGCGAAGGATTGCTGCGAGTACTCTCATGGGTTAGCTTTGACCTTCCTGTGCACCTCAAGACGACTCTAAGCACTCTGTTAGTAGCAGCTGGAGAGGGAAACACTGAGCTACAAACAGTACCCATTGTCGGCCGGGACATTCGGGATGGTCAGCCTGATACGGAAGCTGAGCTACAATCAGCTCTTATTGCGATGATTCCCACACCAGGAGGATCCCACGATGAGGGAGGGTTGCTGGTTCGCAACTTACTGGCGGAATTCCTGCGTGGTTTTTCATTAAGAACCCTCATCTTCCTACTGGACATGGTGCTTCCGCAACTAGACGCCTATCATGCGGGACGGCAGCTCCAACACCTTCAGCCCTGGGTTAGTGTAGAACTAGCTCAGCAGAAGAAGCGAGGACAAACTGGAACGCGGCTGCAGGTCACCTACCAATATGAGGCGTATGCTGGTTTTCATGTCATTCACCTACATACTGAAGGTGCCCCTCTCCTACTCTTTAGTGCACCTTCGGATGTTCCAAAGGCCTCGCCGCGTGATCTCTGTGAAGCTGGGAATCTAGGCAACCTGGAAGCCAACGTGATGGCGGGCAGAGCGCTACTAGGGGTACTCCAGTTGCCAGACACTCAGCTGCGGTGTGTTATACTACTGGTACATGAAAAGGTGATGCACAGCGGAACCAGCAAGAACCCTGCTCAGCGAGCAATCAAACGCATTGCCCCGAAGTTGCTAGAGCTTGTAATCGTCTCACTACCCATTGCTCGGACGTTTTGTGGACGACTTTTGGACCAGTATCTCAAAACAATGAGTTACTTTGATCCTGCACAGGACTGGCCGAAACCCATTGAAGAACACGTGTCTATGGCCGTAGTGTGGGAAGAGCTAGCCTTCCTGGGGGACACACGAAGCCGCCATGAACTCTTAGTGTTTGCACAAGCTAACCAGTCGCGCCTACCATTGGCCATGGGCATCGTACAGCCGCATATACCTGTTCGCCGCATGGCCAGCGAGCGCAAAACGAAGCTGACCGATGCACTAGTCAGAATCTTGAGCCGCTTCCTGACACCAGCCACGATCTCGATGGATGGGGCCCATGACAGTTATTACCGTGAGTACCTCCTCCCTCTAGCAGCCCACGGTGACGGACATGTCTTAACGGTCTCAATTGCACTGTTGCTGGCTATTCTGACAGGCAGATCTGACTTATGTATTGCAGGGGTCTTTGGTGCTGGCAAAACGCGGTCCCTTGCGGTCTTGCTCATTGCACTGAGCTGTGAACTCAAGGACTTTGTTGCGATCGTCTATACGAAAGAAAACGTAGCTGCCAAAGCACTTGCGGATCAATTAAGTGATCTCGCGCCCCCCACAATCAGGAGCTTCGGTAGGCTAATTGGTCGCATGGAGGAAGGTAAAGGAGAAGCATATGCCTCTAAAATTGACGTCCGGTGCAGTGACCGTAATAAAATCATCGCGTACAAGAATGTGCTCATTGCAACAGGTGGCTCAGCCACGGCTGAAATGGCGATGCGCTATTCCTCTTTTGGCCATTGGATCTCTCGCACCTGGCTAGCTTTCATGGATGAAAGCCAACAGTATGGCAACTACCATGAGATTGCAGCTCTCGCTGCCATTCAACAACCAACTCTCACTGTCTTCATTGGCGATCACAGGCAAACTCCAGGAGGGCTGTCAAAAGGCCGAGCAGCGGCTGCCAATCGACGCAAACTGTTGCAACGGCCGTTAGGGCTCAGAGCGCTTGATAGGCCAGGAGACTATCTTCCACCGGCACGAATGGCAGCACTTGTCGCTCAGCTTTGGCCTGATGCGAGCCAAGATCCGGAGTCAGATCTCTTTAGTCTGCTGAGACTTGCAAACAAGCCGCATAGTGGCCCATGGACATCCACTCTGCAAGACTACGAGCTGCCTGTCGCCCTAGGGCGGGTGTTTCACTGCCGAATCTCGTGCCAGCTAGATGCACACAGCAGCCTAATTGCAGCAGCTCTAGCAGTCCTGCTGATTGCCACAGCACCAGAGGAGTTTGGAGTACCTGAGTGTACCACAACCCTTGAAGCAGCCGGGCTATGTGGTCCTCACCGTTGGGGTATCATTCTCCCTAACAGCTCACGGGTCTCAATGCTGACTTACCAAGCTATCGTCGCAGTTCGGTATCCTGAGCTAGTCCTCCACGAGCCCAATCACATCTACATTGGACACTTCGTGCCACATGAGTCCACTGTGGCACAAGGAGGTTCCCGGACAGTACTGTGGAATGCACCTAAAGATTTAAGAGCTGCTGTTGAGGACGTCGTTGCTTTCTGCACCTATCTGAAGAATTATTATCGCAACTTGCAACAAGGAGCGACCTCGCAGCTGCTTGTCTTATGTAACCGTACTGCGGTGCACAACTTGCTACTCCAGCATGGCTTCCAGTCTATGTGGTATGGTGGGCTGAGAGTTTCCACCACTTCCTCTGCCGCTGGGGCAACAGCACGCATTGCGGTCATTGTTCAAACAGGCTGTGGGTTTCTCAGTGGAGGACGCAGAGAGGCAACAGCAGACGAGCGTGAAGACTGCTATGGGAGAGCAACTGTCGCGCTCACAAGAGCCATTGAACATACCTATATTGTCTCGCCTCTTGATATGGCAGGCATGATTGGCATGGCCCAGACACTGGGAGTGTACCATTATGGATACTTCACACTGAAAGACCGAGACATCCAGTACCATGGCCCTACAACCTACCCCAGCGACAAAATTGCTATACTGGAATGGGGATTAGGGGCACCTTTTATTTCCCAAGACAAACCCCCTCTTGCTATTGCCATGATTGTGACCATCAATGGCACGCGAGCGTGGCGACGATACCGGTTGGTTGTGGCATGCAGAGACAAGTTACGTCTTCCCCCTGATGTCCTTGCAGCGCTAGAGTCTCGCACACGTGACCATGTGCTGACGACCAGCGGCTTTTTCCCCTGCTCGATCGATCGTGAATACTTGTATGGTTATGCTGCTGATGGATACAGATCTCCTCTCTGGCTGTGTGCAGCCTATAATGGGTCCCCAGCACTTGTTCATCGACATCGAGGCCACAAGGTCTTCTTTCATGTGGGTATACAGGATCGGCAACTCGTCGTAATACCGGGTATTCATTATTTCGATGCCCATCGGTTGCAACCGGACCTCTTGGACACATTGGATCGCCAGATTGATCCATAGTCTATGAAACTCGCAAGCCCCGAGGGTGCAGGAGACACAGTGAATGACCCCTCCTCGGATGAGGAAGCAGCCTCTACCGATGACGAGAGTGATCCAGAAGACCCCACAGTTGCATGGTGCCCACCCATACCTGATGCAGCTGGAAGATCCCTCTGAAGATGAGATCGCGAGTGCAGCTGACCAGCTAGCAATCCTGATTTCTAATGTCCAACCCAACGGAAACCCTTTTTGCATACCCGAAAACCTTGGAGCTCTCCCACCGTTATGGCTACAGGCAAGATTGACGTTGTCTTTGACTGCCATCCAAGAAAAGTTTGCGCGCATCTTGCTGAGTGTGGCCTGTGAACTTTGGTTGCGCGGGCAAATTGCCAGGGTGGAGGACGTCCTCCTGCAGGCGGCAAGGGCTCTCACAATTCGTTTGGCAGAGAAGCTTGCCCAGGCGTTGAGCTCGTTGATGAGATTGGCTGAATCCATGGTGACTCCAGAAACTGAATGTTTGCTGTATGCCACGTACTGGTTTCGGCCCATCCTGTCTGAACTCATTGGCTCGGCCCGAGAGAGTTCTGAGGTGAACCGGAGTCGAGCGCCGAGTGGCCCAGTTAAAGTCCTGGTCACAGATCGACCGCATCGACGCCTGAATGGGCTAGTGGACCTTACGAGTGGTGCCTCTGCCCTACTGGCATGGTTCCCGGCCAGCTGGGCCAGCAAAATTGCTCCCAAACTTCTCGAGAATGCTCCTGAGAATGCGCAGAAACCACAAGAAATTAACATCGCGTGCCCGAAACGTTCCTGTGACGAGACTCCGGTGGAGGGAGCAAAGCAGTTGCTCCAGGCAGTTAAATTTGCTGCCAAAAACATGCCTGGTTTTCGCCTTGGTTTGGATGAAGACTTTCAAATGGCTGGATGCTTCCAGGAGCTCATCCATGGATATACAACAGGGCTCGTTGAACCATACATGATGCGAGGTCTCCAACCACTGGGACCGAACCGCACTACTCTGGAAATTATCATTCCCTCTCTAGCAGGGCTCACACCCGAGAAGTGGAAAGAAACAGCCACACTGTGCCCACTTGATTGGCCTTCCAACTACAGTCTTTTGCGATTGTGGCATACCAATGGGAGCCTCCATCAAACGGAAGCGCGACTCAGGAATCAACTGTCGCACAGCCATATGTTTGCTGAGTGGACAGTGCATCTCCACAGATTTGCAGAGCGCGTCTTATTCCAGCAACCTGCAGTTTATGTAGCGGGACATGCCTTGCAAACCAACCTGCGGGAACGAAACTTCCCAGACAGGAAAGTCCGCAGAAGGGTTCCTCCGACAGACCTGGACGACCATCAAAGGGCGATCCGAGCGCTTCTGCAGCGTGCTATTGATCAACAAAGAGTGAACCCAGTTTCGTTTGGGCTCACCAACGAATGGAACGACACCATTACATCAGATAAAAAGCATTATTTGGAACATTTCACGAGAGGTATGACATGATCCCACGCTCACCCCAGTTCGCATCACTTATACCCTTTTTATGTCCACCCCTTCTCTCCCCTTCTTTTCCCCACTTTTCTGTTTCACTCCGCATTGTCCCTCACGCAATATGTGGCTTTTGCTTCATCAACCATGTTGGTGGGAGTTGGCTTACTTCTCTATTTGGTCTTTTCGTCAGTTCCAATTAAGGTTACTGTCCATACCGGTGTGTCTGTCCAAAGACGTGACAGGTGCACTGGTATGCAGCAGGGGACTCAGCTTTTCCTCATTTATAATTGTCAGGTTCATCGTGCTGAGCATGCCCGGCCCCTACCTCTTCAGACCACTCAAACAGTTGGTAGCCACACTCATATGTAGTAGGTGTGAGTGCCAGCTCAGGTGTAACAGATCGGGCAGTATGGGTTACCTTTGCACTGGTGGTTTGAATGTGCTGTCCAGTCGAGAGCTTAGATTATACTAAGGTCTCTTCCACCATGAAGCCTATTGCACTGGCGCGTGCTCTCGCAGCCTTTGCCTGACAATCATAGATGGGTGACGAAATTGATGTTATTACTCCCAGACTTAGTATTGACGAGACCACCACGCTCCCACCCTTCCCACTAGTTAAGGTATTTGAATTCGTTTAATGATCCCTAGTTTTTGCCCTTAGCAGAGCTACCTTAGGTGTTGGTGCCTTGTATTATGGTTCTGTTTTTGTTTATTTGTTCCCTGCCTGATGTGGCCCCCCCTCCCCCTCGGATGGTCCTCTTTGGCGCCTTGGCCCAGGTTTTACTGGTCCCTCCCTCTTATCGTTGCTTCCGGCGACGGCCTGGTTGCCTTGCCTCTGTGCGTGGAGTGTTGTGGCGCATTGTCTCCCCTCTTCATTGTGTCTCATGGCAACAAAGGCCTTTGGCCCTGTGTGGGGATTTTTCCCTCTACACCATGCTTCCTGTGTTGTTGGGGTGCTGTGTGCTCCGTCACTGAGGTATTCATCATGGTATGATCCTTGGCCCCTTTTTGGACTCCGCTAAGGCACGTTCGTACCCCTTCTGGTGCGTGTGTGTCACGTTCTCCCTCTGTCCCCTGCTGCCTCCTGGCTCCTCTCCTCTCTTCTTCTGTGTGGTTTGTGGTGTGGTGTGTGTGGTGCTTTGGCCGCCCCCCTCTTTCTGCTTCCCCCCCTTGATGGCAGGTTTCTTGTTGGTTGGTTGCGTGTTGATTGCTTCTTCTTTTGCCTGGATACCGAGGATACCGCCCTGCATAATAGCTCTGTCGTTTCACCCTGGCTACATTGGTCTCATCTGTTTGTGACTAAGGATTCGTCCGAGGTGGGGTAGCTTTTCACCGCCCCCCCTTTTCTTCCCAGTTAACTCGCTTTGAATTAGGTTTGTTTTCTCATGTGGCTTCTTCTATGGCTTCGTATTGGGGAGGGCCCTTCTCCCTTTGTGTTGTTTCTGCCTTTGTTCCGAGAGGGGCGGTAGATTCCCGGTAGAGCCATGGACTAGGCTGCACTGCAGTGAGCTTTACTGCCGCTGTCCAGTTGAGCTTCCTGCAGTTCAGTCTGGTGCGCCCGCGTGCAGCAAAGCCTGCCCACATGGTTCGTTGTGCGGATGTTCTGCAGTGCCTTGGCAGATTGCCCACTCGGTGGGAGAGTGGCCTGGTCTGGAATACACTGCTAACTTACGGTGCATCTGGTCCTCTCCGCAGGCTCTTGCTGGGACGATGACGCCTAGTGACTCCTGTCAGAGAATCTTGTGCTGGCGCAGCGAACCATTTCAACCTTCATAGCTTAGGGGGACGAGTTCGACTGCAATGCGAATGCAACTTTTGCTTACATGTCGGTAGTAGCATACTGGTTGTGCTCACGAGCCCATGCTATGGTCAGAAGCTTCGTCTGTCTGCAATGGCCGTATAGTGCCGGTCAGGCTTTTTCAGCCACCTTTTTACCCACTGCCCATTAGGGTCTTGGGCCCTTTACTATATGACGGTTCCTGTGAGGGCTCACACCATCTGGCATGTCTTACAGGCCGTCAGTACTCTCCTCCCCACCTAGGGGGGGCAATAGATCACAATCCCTTGCGGCGGTGTATATTGACTGGAACAGACTTACTTGCGTACGCTGAACGATGCAGGATGAACAGCAGCGATGCGGGAGTTGCTATATTGACAAGACGTCCATACAGGCGGCCTCTGTCGTGCTACACATCAGTCTGCCTGCAACACTGGATTCTCTTATCTGTTCTCAGGTAAGACATTCTGGGCGATCATGTACTATATTTCATGCACTGCCGCAATGGATAATTAGTTTGCATGTTTTTGAGGATGATACGGTGGCTAAGGTCACTGTATCTAAGGCAAATCTGAATGGGTTTTTTGTTTGTTGGGCCCTGCCCCGTTCTTTGTTGCTTCGCTGTTTTGCTTTAAGGCGAAACGCAAATGTGGCTGGGGGATTTGCGGGTCGTTTTTGTTTGTGGTGGTCTTGTTGTTTTTTGTTTGTCTTTGGTTTCGTGATGATTTGCTTAAGTTTTTGGACCACACGTGTCCTTGTACATTACTGCTTTTCATTGCTTACGCAATTGTAAGGACCGAGCCTAGTGCAACGTCGGCCAAACCGGAGGAAAAAAAAAGCTAAGCTGCCCTATTGCTATTCTAATGTGATTGGTGCAGCCTTCTCCGCCCCTGTCCTCCTCTGCCACCCCGGCACCAGGCCTGTTTGCTTGGTTCTGCTCTTGTTTGGTCGTCTTCTGCTGTTTTGCGGTGTGTTGGGACTAGGGTGTCCTCCTCTGCTTGTGCTACCCTCCCCTGCCCTCACTTAGGTACGAAACGACTGGAGCTTAGAGTTGAGTGTGCGAGTATTGTTGACCGGTTTGATTAAGTTTGCTGACTCAGGTTACTGACTAGAGAGGCACTGACACAACATTCTTGTGATCCACTAAGGTTACTCAGGACGGCCAATTAGTTTGGTGCCCCTAGGGCCTGCCTTTTTGCTTTGCCCTTCTTGCTGACTTGACCTTTCTTTCTTTAAGGGGCTTTCTGCTTAATTGGTTTTGAATTCGTTTGTTTCTTCTGGGTCTCCTTGGGATGTCCTCTGTCTGGGTACACTACATGGGTAGCTGCCTCTATCCGAGAGGGGCGGTAGGTAGCCGGCCGATGCCATGGACCAGACTGTGCTGCAGTGAGCTTCACCGGTGCACTCCAGTGGTGCTCCCTGTAGGACAGCCTGGGGCGCCCGCGAGCAGCATAAGACTGCCTACATGGTTCGTCAGTTGGTAGATGGATTGTGGTGATTCTGCAGCCTGCCTATTCTGTGGGTGAGTGGCATTACGGACTTGGTTTCGCTACAATCTTCTTCTGTGCATACTGCAATGCACTGCAGGTCTTTCAGGGACGATGACATCCTGAAATGTCCTGAACAGTTCTGTAGTTTGTATGTTTCGCGAACCTGCACCAAAGAGAGCTACGCTGCCTAAGACAGCATTTGTATGGTGGAACTTGCGAATACAAATTTGCGAATACAATGGTTTTTTGCATGTCTCTCAGCTTTGCGAGTATTGCGTAGGAGCTTCGCTGGCTGAGACCAATCAATCTGATGGCTGCATTTTCCCCTATGAAACTAGGGGCATGCTGGATATTGGCGATGGTATTTTGGAAGCTTTTCCCTGGCCTGCATTGCTTCCCGTATGCCATCACTGTCCACCCCCCCTCTGAGGGGGGGTTTTTGGCTCTTTACCATCACGGTTTTGTGGTTACGGTTGACAGATATGGTGACGACTCTGTCCACGGAGGCCCTCTGACGAGCTGATCTGAGAGGACGCTGAGAGAGGCTTAAATGTAGCATTGCTTTCTTGTACAGCTTGGCACATGCCTGAGTTAACATACAAGCTCAAGCCTTCATGTTTGCCTGAAAGCCGTGATATTAATTCATTTGGCACATTTTTGAGAGTGATGCAGTGGACAAGCCACTGCGTCTCATGGCAAATCGATTTTGTGGGTGTTCTGTTTGGGCTCTGGCCCCGTTTTTGTTGTTTTTGGTTTTTTGCTGTTTGCTTCGCTGTTTCCGCTGGCGAAACGCAAGTCTGGCTGGGGGATTTGCGGGTCGTCGTGTTTGGTTGGTTTTTGTGGTTCTTGTGTGTTGTTTTAATTGATTTGCCTGCTCAAATGGACATGATATGTCCTTGTACAAATGTCTTTCCTGCTTATGCTCATGTAAGGACCGAGCCTTTAGCGCGACATCGGCCACACTCGAGGAAAAAAAATTGAAATGATACAGGATTCAAATTGTTGCAAAATTGCAAGAGGAAGAGGCAATGATTCTTTGCGCTCGTGTTGACTGTCCATCAGTGATGAAATTGGCGGCGAGTATTGGTCTGGAAAAGGCAAGTCCAATGGGTTGCCGGCCCAGCGCAGTGCTTTCAAAATTGTCAGGCATGAAAAATTGCAATCAGCCTACCACGCACTGACCTGGCGAAAGCCTAGGACGTTGGACGAAAAAAAGTGAATGATTATGTAATGACACGTCATTGTAAAAACTGTGAGTCCTGTCAACTTTTCGGGTTATAGTGAAAAATGTAAAACATCCAAAAACCTGGGAACTCATATGCTTTGCACTTTGTAAGTTGTTCACGGATTAAAATCAGCAAGGAATTCACAGATTCGCGATACGTTCCCACGATATCCTTAGTGTGAAAAAAAAGTGAAACTTCACCGCCAATGATTGCCGACCTATGATCCATTGGAGAAAACAGAAGAAATGTCCAGCTTCGAGGTCGCGTACTAGCACTTCTGCGAAAACAAAAACCCTCCAAAAAAGGAAGCTGCTGTAATAGAGGAGGGATTGAGGCCTGGACCATCTTGTTCAACACGCGGGTTTTTTCATGTGAGTTGTCATGCCTTAAGGCTTGCTCTATGTGATCTCGGGGATCCTGGCTGGGGGGATCCCTGGTTTCCGCATAGTGCTGTGTTGCTTCACTCACACAACGGTATGGCAATGTGATTTTTGTGTCTCTGTTTTCCGTTTTGTTTGGTTTCGCCATACCAATGCTTGAGTTGCTATCACCTCTTTCTCATCGATAGTCATTGAACTGGACCGCCGATCACTTTCCTCTCTGTGTTTTTGGTGCTTGTTTTTTGTTTGGTTATGTTTTTGTGTGTTCTGTTGCTTTGGGTGGTTTTTTGTTGTTGGCCGTGTTTTTGTTTGGAATCGTGACGGCTGCTGGACTATGTACAGGTCCCATACCAGTTCACTCTTGTGCCACCCACCAATGCCGGCTATTTGTATGCATCAATTAGCCAATTTACTTGTTCTATGCAACATGCAATCGAACGTTGAACGACCTGGCGAAAGCCAAGAGGCGTTGGACGGAAAAAAATCTTGTTCAACACGCGGGCTTCTTTCAACCGATTGAGGACTGGAACCAACAATGTGCCATGACATGAGTCGGAACCCCTGAGTGACGTGTTGAATCTCAATGGTGAGACGGGTGAGGTCGTGGCCTGGCAGAAGTGGGAGAGAAACGGGAGTGTCGGGGTGTTGTGTGGATGAAATGTGAGCGTGCACTGTGCTGCCGTCAAAGAACGGCCAGGGGGCGCCAGAGGACGTCGGATGCCAAAGAACACCCTCCCCCGTCATGCAAACTGTGACGTGTGCGTGAGCGTGAGGACTCGTAGGCTCATGTCCTTCCTCTGTTTGAAGATTCCGCCTGGAGATGGCGGGTGGGCTCCGACATCTCAATTCCTTAATTGGGCTTACCAGGTTCTTTTTGACTTCACCGCCCCAAAAGACTCGCAGTCCTCATTAGTTCGAGATAACTCCACTACTCTCACTTATCTCTTCTTTTTTTTTTGACCCACCCCCGGGATTTCCCTTGTTTTTTTGGTGTTTGTTTGGTAGTTATCCTTCACAACCATTTCGTCTCTCACCATGTATTTTGAGTTGTTCATTGTTTACCTCACTGACATACACTGACATACCTGCCCCAAGTGACCGTGTCCCAACGCCTCCGTGTTGATGTTTGAAACCGCCTGTTTTGCATCTCCCCCTTGTGTTTGATAACACAAGCGCCCCAGAGGGGATTGGGGTTTGCCCTGTTCGCCCCATACCCTTAGCGCAGAAGCAGGTGTGGAAAGAGAAAGCTCGGCATGATGTGGGGATAAGCGTGAGATAAGGGGCGGAAGCTGTGTACGGTGATCGGTGAGTGAGAGTTAGTCGTTCAGTCGGTGAGCAGTCTGAAGTTTAGAAGGTGATCGAGTAGGTCATATACTTCCGCGAGTTACGGGGATGGACCATCTTTCCTGATCGAACAGGTTTCCAGGGAGCACCACGTGGAGGTCTGATGCATGCTCGGTCAATATCTGGTCCTGGATATTGATCCTCACTGTGTGTCAACATGTGGGCACATGTCAACCTGTCGCAGCTTCATGCGTATTCGCCTTTTTTCATTCGTCAGTTGGCTGTCAGTAAATGACTATTGACTCAAAAGGTGATGCTGAAAAAAAGAAAACTCGTGCAGCGACCACAGTGACCCTTGAGATGCAATTGCGGTGGTCTATGCACTGTCACAGATGGCACTGCAACCAAACCGGGTGTCGCTGCAAGTGTCTCATCCGCTTGTTCACTCAGGGCGACCACTAACGGTGCCGTAACGTACGTGCAGCAACGGCTTGGGATAGCGCCGACCACGGTATACTTGCCACAGGTCTTGAAAAGAGATTTCAGTGTAAGTGTACTCAGGACTATGCTCCATTGAATCAGGTCAACTATTCGATGACGGAAAGATACTCATATAAGTTTGCCAGATTCTATTGTCGTGCCATTGCACTTCGTTGGATTGATCAACAGGAAGAAGCATGTCCTCTTTGGTACAAAGATGATTGCCTTATTGTTGGGCTCAATGGTGTTTTGCATGTATTGCAAAACAAGTGGACCTGCTGCAAACCTTTTAAGTGAAGTTTGAAAGAAACAATGAGACTTTCTGTGCTGTATGCACTTACTTCACCTGTTTTTGGAAACATGTCCAACAAAAAACAATCAAACCTGAAACTGTGCGTTTCTTTTGTACTGACAATTTTTGGTCTAATCATTGAACCTGTCGAACGTGTACTGTGATGAAACTTGACTCTCAATTTCATTGATGTCAACTTTTCAAGAGTTCAAACATAAGGAACTGTTTCATTGAATCTGCAATTCATTTTATGTCCACGCCTCTCCTTCAAGTGGACAAAAGTTTCCACTTTGACATCAGGGAAGCCATTTGATCTTTTTTGACCCGCCCTGTTCCGTAAACTACTCTTCCCACCCAGGGTATGTTCTAGGAGCAGGGGTATGTCATAGGAGCTGCAAGCAACAAGCAGCCTGGAAACTTACGAAAGAAAACATTGGTCTAGATTGGAAGCATGAAACCAATCAAGCCGACCAGAATCCTTCTGCATACACCAGTCGGCGTGATTTTGTTTGTCATTGACTGCAGTTTGCATTTCATGTCAGCAGTTTGACTTCAGGAAAGCACAGTTTTCTTTTTTGAGCTGAACCGTTCAGTGGAATTTGCATGTTTGCATGGTTCACAGCGGATTCAGGGACATTGGATTGCCAGGCGCAGTTTGCATTGAAGTCTTCACTAAGTGAATTCTCAGATTTTTCTTATCGCCTTTGGCACGGTCAGGCACAGCCCCAAAGGCAAGTTGTTCAGGAGCCTATCGTTGAGAGAGTGCTCGCATCAGAACGCTCACACTCCAGTTGTTTTGTTCTGTTGTGTGTGTGTTTTCTTTTTCGTGTAGCCCGGGCCGGCCGCGCCGCGTTCGCCAGCAATGGATGAGCTTCTCATCGTGGTGCTATTTTCTGCTTTGACTGGAGTGATGATTGGATCTTTGGGGACAGTTGTGACATTCTGGTTTTGTGGAGCACTGGAACGTAATACAGCTATTGAGAAAGTTAGTCCAGAGTTGAAAAATCAGGCTGAACATACTCAGGCTACATCAGGGTGAAACATCAGACTTTGGACAAATGCACAGAGCTCAGACTTCGTCTTCTTATCATTTGTACATTGGAACTGCTGAGGTGTGTTATCATCTCGATCGCCGTTGTCGTTGTTATCCAGATTGGGACAATGCGAAGAGAGGGCTTACCATTTGTGAAATCTGCCGTACTTCATCTGCGACTTTTGAGATTGGGCAAAATATTTTTGCCTCTGAACAAGGACAGAAGTTTCATTTGACCCGATTTTGTCGTACTTTCAAGAGTCTCCCGGTGACTGAATATGGAAGATGCACTGCATGTTGTACAATGGAATATTCTACGCGAGATTCAGTATTTCGTCAGAGGAGAACTGCTTCGTCAACTTCTTCTTTTGCAGGTATGTCAGAGGACTAGATTTTCTGGACTGGAATGGGACGCCATGACTTTCTGGAATGCAAGCGAATGCACTACGTTTTTGGACGAAGACTCCATTCTGACCTCTCATCGAAAGGGGGTGTGAAAATATACATCAGTAGACGCTGAGAGATCAGTTGCATGTGTATTGCTTCGTGTTGATGGTCGACAGCATTGTGAATGGACGCAACGTATTGCGTAGTTGAGATTTTACTGAATATCATCTTCGGATGATCTGTTTTTGGTATGAAGAGCTTACGATTGGATGTATCATACTGCATAGTTGAGATTTGAGCGATTATCATCTGTGAACAACAGATTTATCACGCTTTTCCATGCTCAGCGAGCATTGTGATGACCAACGAGCACAACCGACACTGCGGTTGCACTCGTTATGCTTTGTAGTTGAGAGTTGTGATGTTTCTGTAGGAAACCGAACCTTATTTGACGTTTTTGGAAACATTTCAACAGTTTGAGAACCGAATGAAAGCTTTTGATCCTCAGTGGATCGCTTTTAGGAATTTCGTCAAGACTGGAATCCAGTTTGCCGTTTGCACAAAAACCACTCCTTGGTTTTTGTGACCTTTGAACAATATTTGAACTGAATACCCAACGATACTCGTTGGCTCAAGCCCGAGCGAGAGAAACAGAGTGTGTGTTGAAGCGTTGCTTGTTGTCTGGAGTGATTTGAGCGAGAGAGCACGAGAGTTTGACTCACATTTGTGGAAAAGCCTTTGGGTAACTTTGATCGCGATAGGTTTTGTTTTGGTTTTCAAGGCACAACTTAGCGGTGCAAAGTTTAACGCAAATGCGCTATGGCGCTGGCACAGACGCAATGACTTCCAAAGCTACAGTAGGAAACCAGTCTTTTGGCTCTGCTGCATGCGAAAAGGCAACAACATCTTTTTCTGAGCCAGAGAGCCCTCTGCGGTCATGTGTATTTCACCTGCTAACGCCCAATGAAAAAATATTACACTTCATCAAGATTCATGCTGTGTCAAAAACTCTGTCAACAATCTTTATCGGAATGATTTTAAGGGAGAAGGTGGGAAAAGGCGCTTGGTTCAGATGTCAGTGGGCTGTAAAAATGTCTATGGCTTTAGAGAGGAAGGTCCTTTCAGAGCGCTTCGTCCCTGAGCACGTTGGTTGGCGAGATTGATTCTGAAATACAATTAGGATGATATGTCGACAGCATCTGCAGAGACGAGACAACGTGGTGCCAAGTTGTATGGATTGTTAGCTTTTCTGTGCCGCAACAGAAGCCTGAATGTGGTTCGAAGCGTCAATTGGATTTGAAGCCTAGATAGTTGGTTCTGACTTTGAAGCCTTTGAACAACAATCCTGGTTTGGCGTAGATTGGTGCATTGAACTGGCAACCTTTCAACATGCAGCAGTTATTATAACTCCAGCTGCTTTGTCTTGAAGAAGCACTTTAAAAGAAGAAAGAGGTAGGGCGACGGGGTCCCCAATACCATGTCCTGAACAGGGGGAAGTGGACCCGTGAGGGTCCGGGGGACGTTAAACTTGGGTATAGCGAGTTGCTGAAAGCCTCCGTCTCTAACTAACCGAGAATTAACATGTTGGGTTGCTCCTCATGTCACACTCTCGTTTGTGTTTGCACACATCCTCGGGTGATCGTGCGGTATTCTCCCGGACCGGTAGGTGCACATGTGGTACGGAACCGTTGGGTGTCACCTTACCTTGTATCCAGGGTAGCAACACCCTATGATGACTCGGAGAACAGGCAAGGTTGGTGAACCTCTTAGAGATTTGGGGACTTGTCTCGAGGAGAGGTCAACGGGCAACCCGTTGGCTAACAGTCAATATTCATCGTTGGGAAGAAACAGCCTATATCCAATGCGGCAGTCAAAGATGATCGCAATGGTCAGCGTGCGTAGCTTGATAAGGTTGGAAATTCAATGTTACTCCGACGTTGGATGCTATTCAACCTGTAGCTCTTCAAGCACTGTAGAAGATCAGGGCAGCAACTGGTGCTTAGTCTCGACCAGCCGAATTCCTGCGTGGCCAACCTATAAGCTGTCTTTTCGTATTTCTGGAGACAACAAAAATTCTCCCAATGTCAATATCTTTCAGCGTTTGGGTGAAGAGCTCACAATCTCTGCCGAGCCACGTCAGATTTTCAAAGGGTCCAGCTCCTTGCAATCACTCCAGCTGACAAGGCAATTACGGGGATGATACAGTTGTTCAACCGGATATTTTCAAACTGAATGCCCCTAAGGACAAATCGAGATGCATGGTTCAGACGTGGAGCATTCTATGAGATCCAGATCAATTCACAGATGATGTGGTCAAGGTGGGCCATCCCATGGACATCTAGTTTCCTGGATATCTATGAGCGCACCGACGCTTGCCGTCGGAATGATAACAGGCTGGCCGCTATGAAGTTCTGGCTGAAGTCTTGGACCTCAAACAAGCTGAGCATGGTCTTCATGAAGGTTAGGGTCCATCTGTCGCGGCAGTGTTGAGGGGAAAGCGCATTTTGCTATGGCAGCAGATGCGTCAGTGAGTCGATCAACTATGAGGACATGGGTGTTGTGACGGAATTCACAAAAGCTAGCGTCAGCTAGCTGGAGTCTTCTTGCTTTAGCAAGTATTGGGGGGGCTGCTCAAGGACATCACGTGATTTTTCACGCGAAAGGCCCCCCCCCACCACCACCACCATCACCACCACCATCATCATCATCATCATCATCATCGTCATCATCGTCATCATCATCGTCATCATCATCGTCATCGTCCTCTCCATCGTCCTCGTCATCATCATCGTCATCATCATCATCAGCATCCTCGTCATCATCATCATTATCTATCTATCTATCTATCTATCTATCTATCTCTCTATCTATCTATCTATCTCTCTATCTATCTATCTATCTATCTATCTATCTATCTATCTATCTATCTATCTATCTATCTATCTATCTATCTATCTATCATCTATCTATCATCTATCTATCATATCTATCCTATCTATCCTATCTATCCTATCTATCATATCTATCCTATCTATCCTATCTATCCTATCTATCATATCTATCATCTATCATCTATCATATCTATCATATCTATCTATCTATCTTATCTATCTATCTATCTATCTATCTATCTATCTATCTATCTATCTATCTATCTATCTATCTATCTATCTATCTATCTATCATCATCATCATCATCATCGTCATCATCATCGTCATCATCATCATCATCGTCATCATCATCGTCATCATCATCGTCATCGTCCTCTCCATCGTCCTCGTCCTCGTCCGCGTCCTCGTCATCATCATCATCATCATCGTCGTCCTCGTCATCGTCCTCGTCATCGTCATCGTCATCGTCATCATCATCGTCATCATCATCATCATCATCATCATCATCGCCATCATCCTCGTCATCATCATCATCATCATCATCATCATCATCATCATCATCATCATCATCATCATCATCATCCATCATTCATCATTCATCATTCATCATTCATCATTCATTCATTCATTCATTCATTCATCATCATCATCATCGTTATTCAATTACATTTTATCATTATTGGCAATTATTGTCATTATCACGAAAGCTAGCGTCAGCTCGCTAGAGTCTTCTTGCTTTAGCACGTATTCCGGGGCTCCCCAAGGACATCACGTGATTTTTCCCGCGAAAGAGCCCCCCCCTGCCCCCTCCCCCATATATATCATTGTTATATATCATATATCAATATATTATTGTTGCATCCTCGTTGGGACGAACAATGCCGCGACACGATGATGACAGTCCCTCCGCAACTCACCTCTTCCCTTCCTTCTTTCTCCTACCCCGCTAGCTTTCGTCATCCACCCCCGGCCTCAAGTTTGTCATTCCATCCGGATGACTGGTGAGGCAAAGGCTACTAGGCCCTGGCCAAAGAAGTTCCGACTGCGTCACTGACAGCTTCTGACCTTGAAGCTGTGGCCGTCGCACAAAGGCCCTTGGTGACATACCGCTCCTTGAATTTATGGATGATGACATTTTGGACGCGGTTTGGACTCAGACCTTAGAAGAGATAGCTGCTCGCGAGCTCATTGGGCCTATTGACCTTGACCAGGTGCCGTGCGAGTGCCCGCTGAGCAAGCGCTTTGGCATCTGGCAGGCTTTAAAGATCAGATGTGTGGATGACTTCACTCCCATAAATGCCTGTGCTCAGACGTGTGAATCTCCGAAGTCGTACACAGTGGATATCCTTTGGGCGTGAGGATGAGTGGCAGGCAAGTTTTGACTTGAAGCGGGCGTACAGGCAGTGCGCTATACATCCAGACCGCGGGCAATATAGTTTCATTGCAGTTGCCGACCCTGCCACCAAACAGGTGAAGCGCTTCAAGATGAGAGCACTGCCATTTGTGTCATGTCGGCGCATTCATTTTTGAGAATTGCCCACAGCTTGTGGGCCATCCTTGTTTCCATCTTCGAGGTCTTCATATCCAACTACTTTGACTACTTTGTAGCGATCGCAACTGCAAGCGAGACTCAATCTGTAACGGCCGCGGTGACTTCCACATTCAAAATGCTGGGATGGATTTTTGCTGAGACCGGAGACAAAGCTCCACCTTTCTCTGAGGCCGTAACTGCAGTGGACGTGATGGTTGATGTATCATCCCTGCATAAGGGCTTGGTTACAGTTGCCAACACAGAGACAAAGAAGTTGGAGATCGCTGCATCTCTGACACAAGTCCTCGACAGTGGTGTCCTTCTTCGCCATGAATGCCTTGAAGCTGAGAGGGAGATTGCAGTTTGTGGCGGGCCAGATTTTTGGCCGGATAGCAAAAAGATGCTTGGCAATTGTAACGAAGCATGCGTATGGAGAACATGGACCAGAGATTTCATGTGAAGCGCGACAAGCCCTGCAGTTGTTCAGTCAGCTGGTTGCCATGAAGGTCCCGCGAGAGATTTCTGCAAGGACTGGAGCCACCTGGTTTATGTTCACTGAAGCAAACTATGAACCACAGCGTGATAGTGGTGCCGCCGGAGTTGGCGCCGTCATCGTTGATTACCAGGGCAGGCGTTGTAGCTTGATTTCGGTTTTCCTCCCGGACCATTTGCTGACAAAACTCAATGTTACCAACCGGAAGACGATCATTTTTGAGTGTGAACTTTTTGCAATTTTTGTGGCAATGCAGTGCTGGTCAACGAAACTTCAAGATTCACAGGTGGTGGTTTGCATAGACAATGAGGGAGTGAAAGATGCGCTGATAGTTTGTCAGACTTCCATCATCAACGCCACTCCCATACTTTGTGCCATCCTTCAACTTGAATTTGATCTGCGGTGGAACGCATGGTTCAGCCGTGTGCCAACTGAATCGAACATAGCAGATGCCCCTCCCAGGGGTGAAACTCAGCAGTTGATTGACAATGGAATTTTGCAATGCAACATCGACATTGATGGCATGTGGACGAAGTTACTTGTGCTTGCTACGAGGGGAAACTATGACCAGCAACTTGTCTCCCATGTTGAAAAAAAATCCGATGCGAGGGCAGTTGCAGTGAACTTAAAGAAACAATCTGCCAAGAATGTGATCTAAGTGAGTGGAACTGAAGTGAACCTTTGTGAACGACCGAGCAGTTGGTTCAAGGTCGATGTGAGACATTACAATGCAACTATGTGCCATTGCAGTTCATATGTGCATGTTTTTGTTTCTGGTCACTTTTTCACTGGCCCACCCTCGGCCACCCTTTGCCAGTGAAACTGTTGGCCATTCCCAAGCCTGGCTATGACCAGCAACTTGTCTCCCATGCTGAAAAAGGAAATTCCGATGCGAGGGCAGTTGCAGTGAACTTAATTGGTGGAAATCTGCACTGGAATCTGAAACCAGTCCTTGCGTCAGATGTTGCGTTTTTCAGGCAGTAAAAATGGATGAGAACAGAAACCGTTGCAAATAACAGTGTTCAGCACATGTTCAGAACTGATTAATTGTGTGCTTGTTCATTTTTGTTTTGAACATCTGCTGTACTGTATCCTTCAATTTTGGACCCAAATTGAACATTGCATGCGTTTTGGGATTGATCAGTTTTTGTACCCAACCTTTGCTTCATTCATCTCACCCTTGTTTTTGCCCATGAATGCTCAATCCTTTCTTTCGGTCAAGGTCGCAACGCGTGTGACGAATGCTGATTTATCCCGAAAAAACACTGGCAAGCAGCGGCAAATGTTCAGAACTCACTAGTTCATGTCAAAACTGAAGATATTCGTATTTCAAAATTGGTTGGTTGAAAAAAATGCCAACCATTTTCTTTAAATGACCATTTGCTGTAGATGTTTTCAGAAAAAAAAAACCAAGGGGGAATGATTGGTGAATTGCCGTGGTATGGCTCATAAAAATCGTTTGAAGGTTTTATAAAAGAAACCTCCAATTTGCGGGTTGCTCTCAACAACCCAAATACACGTGAGATAAATTTGGCACCCGCCTGGCTGGGAATTTACAAGTGGAGATGCAGCTGTGAAAATGTTTAGGTGTGATTCGTTGATCCCTTTTAACATTGTGTTTGACTGTATAAACAATACATTTCCATGGCCTTTTTACCGCAATCACCTGTGGTGGGTCAGGGTAGTACTTTTTGGTTCAAGGTTCTTTGGTACATTTGGTGAATCATATTGTGGCGAGAAAGGACTCGGGATGCCTGGGACAACGGGGACAATTTTACAGCGGAATTTGCGGAAACCAAATGGTTTTGCAATGATGCCAAGTAAAACGTTCACCGCGGTAAAAGTAGTCACCAAAATACAATTTCTCTTTGGGCCAAGTGCTTACATTGCTCAGCTGGGTCTTTTCATGTTTTGATTTTGAATTTGTTGCCCAGAGCAACGGCACAACTTTGACTTTGAGTTCTTTGTTCAACTGCTTGACAGGACAATATGGCAATGACACAGCAACCTCCGAATTTGGCGAGGTGCGAGTTGAAACATTAGCATCTATACCACTATGCATTTTCATGTGCAACAACATCAACGTATCGCTACTACATCACAATTTCAGAATGCAGAAACGTTGTTCATGGATGATATTTGTGATGTCATTGTACCTTGAAATGCTGTGTGAAAACAGCCAAGGACAGCCGTACCAAACCTTGATATTGTGGTTTGGCAGGTCCCGCTACAATGCGGCGTTCCAGTCTTCTATCTTTGAACCACCCACAGAGCAGATACAAAGCACCTTTGTCCCAGCAGGTGCAAAATGCTGGAAAGTGTTTTTCGTGATGGGGTCAGGACATTGAAGTCAGTTGAGGTCAATGTACAAACAAGTAAAAAATAAATCTGCCAACACATCAATTGTTGTTGTTTCATCGAAATTTCCCAACACTGTTCCTATTCAACAGGAGAAAAAGGTTGTTAAGATCTATTTGGGAATTCAATCATCATTGATTTAACTGATTGATCCATTGATTTTTCAGACAATGATTGAACCTATTTGTGCACAATCAAACAAGACATTAAAAGACGTGCAAACGTTTTTGCGAGGCAAACGGATGGATCAGACAACTGCCGAAATTTTCGGTAGCTACGATGAGAAGGAGGGACTGGCGGGAAGGAACAGAAAAATTATACCAATATATGTGATTACAAGTTTGCAACTGTATGCCTCGCTGTTCTCAAGGCTCTGATGATAGAGTTGCAGTCCCTAGTTGGTATCCTTGTGCAAGGACTTCGCACCAACCTCTTTGGCTTGGCTTGCCCATTTTATTGCCAAGGACCTTCACTTGGACTTGCCATCTCTTCTTTTCTCCTTGGCTTTCTTCTGGCCCTGGCTTTGGTCGCTTGGATTTTGATTCGGTTTGACTTTGTCCCAATCACTCCTTCCTCCTACCCTAGCCAGTCGCCATCATCGGCCAACCCTGCCCCTCCTTTGGGAAGAGCTCGTGCAGCCCTTCAGGGTTACTTGCATGCAAAGCCAGCACGACGGGTCAATTGAGTTGTCTCTTGAAGTGGCCGGCCTCAAGGTCACTATATCTGGACCATCTGCACTGGCTGCTGAGTTTGTTTGCTTTGTTTCTGATTTCCGCCCTGCCAGACCAGCATCTCCTACGTCCTCAATTGGTTCCTTCACCAGAGTTTCTGTTGTTTCAGCTCCTGATTCTCGGAGCGCTGCTCAGGTGCCTGTTCGTGAGACTCGTGATCAGATTGCTGCCTCTTTTGCACCTTGCCCTCCAGTTCTCAGAGCTTTGGGTAGCAGGTTGCAGGGAACAGACAAGTCCTGCTTGCAGAGGATCGACAGAGCGTGGAAGGCAGGTCAGTGGGCGAAAGCAGTCCTTGAGGAGCGGGTGCATTCCCCGAATCGCACGCCACCTTTGGATTTGCGTAGCCGCTACTACGCTGTGGCCAGGTGTGTCGGGTTGGACAGCCCCACCATCTACAAGAGCTCTGCATCTTACTGGCGTCAGTTGGGGACCTTGGAAGGAAGCTCATCGATTTCCCAGTCATTCCCAAGCGAGACAGAGGCTTTGGTCTACCTGCAGGCAGCAGGCTTCAGTGAGCAGGAGATTCAGGTTTTGCCCTGATCTGAGGAGCAATGTCAGATTTGGAGGAAGATGTTGGGGGTCGGCTGACCCTAGAAGGCTTGGTGACAGTGAGCGAGGATATGGAGCCCTATGTTCTGGAGTGGCCAGACCTGGGAACGTTGGATGGATTTGTAGAGGCCAATGTCTTGGTGGTGTTGAAACGCCAAGCAGGCATTCTGCTGGCGTTGCCCAAGGATTTCTTGCCAGAAAGTCTTCTTGCCAGAGCAAACAGAGGCGAGGATGCAGGTTGCATAGGAGCTTCTACGGTCCTCACCGTTCCCGGAGTTTTGGTGGAGGATGGCAGACAATCTCCTATAGGGTCTTCTATGGAAGTTTTGGTGGTGGACATGGCAGCGGAGATAGTGAATCAGATGCACTCCCGTGCAGAGCCAGAGTCCATTGCTTTCAGCTTCGATCCAGAGAACCCTTATGCTATTCCCTCTCCTTCTCATCTCTGTCAAGCAGCTGTAAGTTGGATAGAAGAAGCAGGTGCCGATTCAGGCCTGGCATTTTACTCCGCAGGGAGTGCCGAGCTATTGGAGGAGGAGGATCCGGGGGTGGAAACTCCAAAGTCGAGCATCCCAGGTCCGAAGCCGAGAAGAGCAAAGCCCGCTTCTACTTCCAGAGGAGAAAAACCCAAAAAGCCGACATTGGCAACCTTGGCTGCCTCCCTGGACAAGCTGGTGGAGATCGTGCCCAGCCTCTCCTCACAGATTCAGACTCTTTCAGAGAGGCCGGGGCAATTGGAGGGCAGGATGACATCTGTGGCAAAGGCTTCGACTTTTGGACTTTCACAGCCTTTAGCTCAGTCAGTTGCGAGCCAATCTCTTCCTGCCGGAGCTATGGCGAAGATGATCGCCACCCCTCCTCCCAGGACACGACAAGTTGCTTCTGCGGGGATCCTCCAGGATGCGATGTTTTCTCAACCCCAAGAGTTGTTATCCTTGGAGGAAGAGAAGGGCAGCCAGCCTACCTTGGCGGGGGACAACCTGGCGAAGGCGGTATACGCCCAATCACAGGCATTGACAGCTTTGGTGGGCCAGATTGCCAGCAGCAGCGGAGACCCTATGATGGACCTAGCAGGATCGGGGGGAGCTTCAGCAAGCACCAGGGGCTCTACAGGTCGGGCAAAGTTGCAGGCCGAGTTAGCATCTCACTCTGGGAGCTTTTATCTTTCAGTGTTGAGAGCCATGCCCCGGAGGATGCAACCAACTTCATCTACAGCGGGAACACCCCTGGAATTGCTTCAGAGGGGAATTTGTGGAACCCTTTACATGGAACGGTTCGGGGGCTTCGGACGCCACCGGGATTTGGGTTTGATTTTGTACCAATTGATGGGCATACTGGACTTCTTGCAAGCAGAGAATCTTGGAGCTGCGAGGGACGCCACAGCTCTTCTGGCAGTGGCGATCGATCAGGCGGTGTTGGATGGAGGAAAGTTCGACCTAGCTTCTCTCCTCACGCTTCAAGAGGAGCCGCCTGCAACGATCTATGTGAATCGCCAGCAGTCTGCGCTGGCGAGGGCGAGGGCTTTCTCGCCCCTCGCCGATCAGCGCTGGGTCACAGTGGCCCTGGCGTTCCTCAAAGAGTTGGATGTGATCACGAGCAAGAGGCTGGAGCTCACAACAGCAGGGGCGCCCCAAAGAAACGCAACTGGAGGAGGAGATCCGAACCCAAAGGCAAAGGCATCCGCAAAGAAGAAGGGAAAAGGCGGGGGAAAGCAAGGTGGCCACCAGCAGGGGGCTCAGCAGGAGGGAGAGGACGAATAGCCTCCCCTTGTGTAGACTTCGCATCAGCAGCCACAGAATTTGCCAAGGGAGGGCTGGAGCCAAACCTCCTGAGGGATACTATGACTTTTGAGACTTGGGCTATGTGCCTGCCCAGGTGGATCATGAAGAGCCGAACAGATTTTGCATGGCACCTTCGTAGATCCTTTGCATGTGATTTTTCTACGCCACAAACTTCAGCTTTGTCTACCACGGCATTCCCTCTCCCACTTTCTGGTTTGTCACGAAGTTTGAGAGGTGGAGCAAATTTGTCGAGGAGGAGGTTTTTGAGACTTTGTCGCTCACGGGTGCTGCATGTTACAGTCTTTGCTCTGAACGTGTTGTATTTGGGGCGTTTCCCTACCTTGGATGAATTGAGCAGGAGACCTACGGCTCTGCAGTCTGCCGTTGTTTCCAGACTTAGGTCTCTCATTGCTGTGTGTGGGTCTTCCCAGGAGCCGTTTGCAATTGCTCCTGGAAGATCCGGACCCCAATTAGGTGCAGATTTGTTGCAGTTGGAGAATTTCATGGGTGGCTGTGAAGAACTGAGAGGCAACTACTTCGACGGTGTTTTGCCTTTCAAAGATGACCCTGATCTTCTCCCAAAAGATGAGTATCCGCAGCTTGTCCCTTACAGAACTCTGGATGCCTCTCGCTTGCGTTTGGTTGGTAGAGGGCTTTGGCAGATGGAAGATTTCATTGATAGCTCCCTTTGGCTTCCCTTTGTTGAGCTGGCAATTCTGCAGCACGGTTTGCCAATTGATGCATCGTGTGGCCCAAACTTTTCCTACGAGTCGCGTGAGGAGTGTTTGAAGCTGGCAAAGCTTTGAGATAGAAATGGACTTTTGGAGCTTTTTGAGGAACCTGAGAAGGATGGCAGATTTAGCAGGGTTTTCAATTGCTACAAATCCGAGTCCATTGATCGTCAAATTGGGGATCGGAGGCACATGAACATGTCGGAGAGGTCATATGATGGGCCTTCATGTTACCTTCCTCCAGGAGCTTTGCTTTGCCAGATGTCAGTTGCGCGATTTAGAGAGAAGCTGGTTGCCTCAGTGACAGACAGGAGAGACTTCTACCATCAGGCAAAGGTGACTTCAGAGCGTGCACATACCAATCTTCTTCCCTTTTGTTTTGCAGCTGATGAACTCTCTGGCACCAATGCGTATTTGGAGTTTTCACAGAAGGTCTTGAAAAGGCAGAAGGGTTGCCGTGAAGAAGAGGGAGACAAGCTTGGATTCGTGGCCCCGCATGGGAAGTCAGTGGCGGAGCCCCCTGGCCTATTTGCAGGGTTCCGATCTCTGTTTCAAGGGGATCACCTTGGAGTCGAGTTTGCACTTGCAGCACACCAGAGCTTACTGGAGGGTGCAGAGCTTTTGAGAGATGGTGAGCAGGTCAGAGGGCATTGCATGTTTCCAACTGGGCCGATTTATTCAGGCTTGATCATTGATGATTTCTTTTTGATTGGGCGAGAAGCAGTCAAGCAGCAAAATTTGAATTCAGAGGCGGCTAGGGCCCTTTCAAGAGCCCGTGAGGTCTATCGCAGAGAAGGCCTCCTTGGATCAGATGAGAAGGACATCGTTGCATCTGATCGTTTCAAGGCTGCAGGAGCTGAGGTTATTTCAGATAGACAAGCAGTCTCTCTTGGCTACGTGACTGTGGGTGCCCCGGTGTCAAAGCGCCTTGCTCTCAGTGCGTTGTCTTTGCGTGTTGCAGCTTTGCCAGGCATCTCCACTCAACTGATTGCGAGATTGTCAGGGAATTGGAACTCAGTGCTCATGTTTCGCAGATGTCTCAGTTCAATTGTGGATGATTTGTTTGCAGCAGGTAGTAGGGCTGAGGAGTCGGGAGTGAGGGAGGTTTTCCCGCTCTCACGAAAGATTGCGAGAGAGCTAGTCCTGCTTTCGTCCCTGGCCCCTCTTATGGTTTCAAATGCAGCAACACAGTATTCAGGGACGGTGCTTGCCTCAGACGCTTCTTTGGCAAAGGGAGCCGTCGTAAAGGCGGAAATTGATCCAGCTCTCACAGAGGTTCTTTGGTTGGATACTGACAAGAAGGGATCGAGTGTCGCTTTGGACAATGGTTTCAGACAGTGCTTACGGCACCTGGGGGAGGAGCCACTTCTAGAGGAAGGTGCACCTGAGGAACTTGTCCGACCGAAAGCCTCTCCTTTGCTATACTTTGACTTTGTTGAGATTTGCGGAGGAGTTGGAGCCGTATCCAAAGCAGCAGCGGATCTTGGACTTTCTGTTGCCCCGCCTCTTGATTTGTCATTTTCCCGACACTACGATTTGGGTTGCTTGAGGATGTTTGAGTGGGTGATCATGATGGTTGCAGAAGGTCGGTTCAGATCATTCCTCATATCTCCACCTTGCACTACCTTTTCTCCGGCTGCCTACCCAAGTCTTAGAAGCTATGCTCTTCCCTATGGGTATGACCGGCTCCATCCCAGGGTGATCCATGGAAATTGCTTGGCTTTCAGATCCCTCGTGTTGTTGAGGGTCGGAAGGAGGCATAGACGGCCTTGTGGAGCGGAACAGCCGAGACGTTCGAAGATGAGGTGGCTTCGGGAGTGGAAGTCGCTCGTTGCGTCAGGCAAATTCGAGGAGGCCATCATAGCTGCCTGCAATTTTGGATCACCTCATCAAAAGGAGTTTTGCTTCTTGGTCTATTTGCTCTCCAAGGATGCTCTTCAGCGAAAGTGCACGCGAGACCATTCCCATGTTAGAATTCAAGGGGCCTTCACGAAGAAGTCGGCTGCCTACACAAAGGAGCTAGGAGTTCACCTGGCTTTGGAATTCAAGAATGCACTGAGACGTCAGGCCATTTTGGCCGATCATGAGTTTTTGGTTGACGGACTTGAGTCCGTCATAGTGAATGATGTTGCACAAACGAGCAAGTGGAGAGAGGTCTCAGCTTGGAGTTGGAAGAAGCCTCGGCACATCAATGTATTGGAGGTCTCCTCGGCAGTCTCTGGCATGTCAAAGGAGGCTACCCTTACACCTCACTCTCGTTTCCTCTCCTTGGTTGATTCTTCGGTGGCTAGAGGGTCCTTATCAAAGGGAAGGTCAACCTCCAGACTTCTCCAGCCTTTGCTCAAAAGATCCGCAGTGACTCAGATTGGCTTTGACCTCTATCCTGTTTTTCCCTTCTGCCCGACCAGGTTGAACGTTGCCGATGACCCAACAAGGGATGTTGAAATCAGGTTGCCTACCAGGCACTCAATCAGAGAGCTGGCCAGTTTGGACTTGAGGGCTCTCCACCGCTCTGGACTTAGGCGGTTTGCGGCAAATTGGCTCAGGTTGGTTATTCTCGTTATCCAATTTGGGAACGCTGAGAGTTTGAAGCCTGTTTGGAATTTGGCAGGAATTTGCGCAGTCACCACGTTTGATTTCATCCATAGTCTCCTTGCTGCTTTGCTGTCTGGACTTTGGATTTTATCCTGGATTTGTCTGCTTGCTCATTTCCTTATCAGGGCAAAGCCTTGTCGTTCCCTTGGATTTTGCCTTCTCTTCAGCGGGGTTTCTTGCACTGGGATCATCATTTGCCTAGGTAGTTGGAATCTTAGTAGGGTAGCAGCCATGGCGCCTGGATCGATTCAGGAGCGGAAGAGAGCTGAACAGAGACACGGTGTTGTTCTCACTGAGGACAGGGTTGCCTTGGATGTCACCAGATCCAGGAGACGAAAGCTGCTGTCTCTTTTCCAGATTTGGCTCTGGAACAATCGAGGTGTTTCTTTGCTCTATTTGTTGAATGAAAAGCCTGCTGATCCTGAAAAGATTTCGAAGTGGTTGGTGGAATATGGCAGGGAGATGTACAAAAGTGGAAAGACCTATAACTCCTATGCTGAGACGGTGAACGCTGTAGCAGGGGCCAGGCCCCAAATCCGGAAGCAGTTGACACAAGCTTGGGACTTTGCTTTCTCTTGGATATCAAATGAGCCTGGAGATCACCATCCTGCGATGCCAGCAGGTATCCTGGTTGCGCTGATGTCTCTGGCCCTTTTCTGGGGATGGCCTCAAGTTGCTGCTGTTTTTGGTTTGGCCTGGGCTGGAGTTTTACGGATCGGAGAGGTTCTCCAGGCTACCAGGAGTGACCTGGTGTTACCCAAAGATGCAATAGCTGGAACTTCTTTTGCATTATTGAAAATCAAGGAGCCGAAGACCAGAGGCAGACATGCGAGACATCAGTCGGCACGCATAGATCCGGTTGATATCATCAAGATCTTGGAGATTGCTTATGAGAGGGCCGAGAAGCAGTCACCGCTCTGGTCTCAATCAGCGGCTACTTTGAGAAAAAGGTTGAAAGATCTTTTGGAAGCTTTGCATCTGCCTACTGAGGCTATCAATGGTGTCAGACCTTTTGATCTGTCCTCTTTTCGACCTGGAGGAGCCTCATGGTTGTTGATGTCCACTGAAAACTCTGATTTGGTGAGACGGAGGGGCAGGTGGTTAAGCAACCGAATTATGGAGATTTACCTCCAAGAAGTGCAATACATCACCTACTTGGAGCGATTGCCACAGTCGTCCAGAAAGATCATTGACGTCTGCACAGCAAGCTTCACCGACGTTTTGCGCCAGGTCTCATTCTTTGCTGACTCTGGCATTCCATGTGAAGCTTGGTTTTTCCTACTACAAGGAAGGCGGGAAATGTGGGGAGATGATGGTGGCAGTTTCAATGCTGCTTTTGGTGCAAACATGCATCGCAGCATCTGAGCACAGACCGCAGCGTAGAAATGAAGGCGTCCAACTTGATTACAAGTTTGCAACTGTATGCCTCGCTGTTCTCAAGGCTCCCCCCCGGTCTTCGACAGACCCAACCCCTTTGAAGTTTGCCTCCTTGTAGTAGGTGGCAGTTTCAATGCTGCTTTTGGTGCAAACATGCATCGCAGCATCTGAGCACAGACCGCAGCGTAGAAATGAAGGCGTCCAACTTATATATATATATGGATATGGTGTGTTTTCGTGGAAGATCCTCCTGGAAGGTACTGCAAGGACAATACTTTATCTTCAGTTTGATAACAACTTTTCAACGCAGTCGTCAACACTTGCCGTTAGTTTTGGTCCCAGCTGTTGGCCCCAAACTAGCGAAGTCCCCCTGTATGAGAAAAGACTGCAGCTGCCCGCAAAGAGTCATGCTGTCTTGCAAGTGTTATGCATCAATCTGTAGTTTATTTATTTATAATATATATATATAATATCTGTGTGTGTGTTTGTAGTTCGCCAGCATCTCTCCAGTTTTTTATTGGAGCGAATCAGGGACCTCCAAAGATGAAAAAATGGTTCCATTCTGGTTGGGTCGTCAAATGAGACGCCAAGATGTTAACACAGCAAACGAATTTAGAATGTCAGGATTGTTTTTGGTGAATCTTCGCAGAAGTCCCCACTAAAAAAAGTGGGAACTGGTTGCCGAAGTCTATAGTCCACAGGCCATTTCGATGCTGTTTAGCAACACACGTCTTACCTTGTACAATAGAGAGAGGAGACTGGAGACAATACGAATCCTTTGGAATATCCACTTCCCTACATGGTGCACAACACATTTTTGATGCCAAACTGATCAAAGCTGAAAAAACACGTTTTTTGTTTGGCGATCAAACACAGCGACACAAGCCCCCAAGCGATCTGCATTGTCTCAGCTTGTGTCAGCGTCAGGACTTGCGAGCGATGCCCAAGACCTTCGTCCCTAAGGATTGGACGTAGAGATGTTGCGGTGCGTCCAATGATTTGCAGGTACCCGAAGGTTGTTGCATTTGCAAACTTAATGTTCAATGGAACAATTCAGTAGTACCAGTTGTTTAATTGTCCAATGGAACTACCTCATCTTTGACAATTCAGTCTAGCAGTCTAGCAGATAGCGGTTGGAATGCCCTCGCCAAAACTTTTCCAGGAGGATAACATGTCAGCTCGACAAAGGAAGTACCATTTCCTTTGCGCCTTGAAGTCTGGTGTGATGGGGATGGGGATGGTGGTCACAAGACTCGACTGCAAAGTTCCCCGGTCATCACCATTTTTGTAGCTTCGAGACTTTTCACCTCGCTTGAGGTCACTACACTGCTTGCCAGGATTCATATTTTCCTCAACTCTCAACTCTGGTTGATTTCGAGCAAAAGCAATATAGCTAATATGCATGCATGCAGCCATGCATACATACGTACGTACGTACATACATACATCCATGCATGCATACATACATCCAACCATGAATACATGCATGCATAGATGGATGGATGGATGGATGGATGGATGGATAGACAGACAGATAGATACATAGATAGTCCTTATTAAATAAAACAGGACCAGATGGTCCTTATTCGTGTTGCAGCCCAGCGCTGATCGAGCCCAGCTCAGTGTTCTCAGGTTCCGAGGTCTTGCCAGCGAGTAACTATCCCTTGCCGGTGCCTGAGGCACGCAACGGTATGGCCAGGTATGGCCAGGTATGGCCGTAGTAGGAATGTGATATGCAAATCTGTTTGGCCAATGACAATCTTTCATGCATAAGAGGCTTGTTTCATGACGGTTTCATGTACCAACAAAAAAAAGTTTTTACACAAAGGCCACTGATCCACTATCCAACATTACCCGGTAATTTACAACATAGCTTTTTTGAACATCATCATTTTTTTTTTCCCTCAGCCAGGCAAACCATCTATTTTTCTGCACCATTTTCCCTATTTTTCATGGCTAAAAAATCCTATGTCTTCCTATTTTTGGATCATGTTTACCGTGCACGTTTACGAAATCGCAGGCTCGGGAAGCTCGGAGAGCCTCTGGCTATCCCGAGGCCAACATTCAACCAGTGTGCTGTAACGTCACGCAGCAAATTACAGCAAGTGGACACAGAGGGCAGGTTATGACTACCATCTGGTTATGACTAACAGTTTGCCATGGTTAAAATCCCCATGCTATTTTCATAGGTAAACCATCTATTCTATGGGCCATCTATACCATGGCTATGTTAGTCATAACCAGAGGGTAAATGAAGCAACCGAATGTCCTTTCAATGCCCTCTGGAACAAAGTGTCTTCCATTAATCTCCCGCAAGCGAAGTCTGCTTTCAAAAGAGCTGACTCAGTCCCCACAGGCAATGGAAGACATTTCCCGGCCTTGAAGTGACTCTTTAGCTGGTAGAATGTGGCAGAATTCCGAGAACACCTGGTGGCTGAGATTCATCCAGAACTATAGAGATTGTCACAGCAGACTCTTCCCTTCCCGAAACTTCTTCAGGTCCAGGACGAAGATGAGACTCCCAAAATCGACACAGCCTATGTCCGGCAGATGCAGCTTTCCTCCAACATGTTCGGTCCGAACCCTGGTGGAAAGCTTCCCGAATTTCAATCAGATTGGGAATTTCAACAGATGAGGTCGAAGTGCAGAGGTCAAGCCAGAGGTGGTTCATGATCCCTCAAGGAGGTTGATGCCCAACGGTGCGACTGGGGGCTGGTAGAGATTTTTCACCGGTCAGATTTTTTTAATCTTATGTTTCTTTATGTTTCTTTATGTTCCTTCATGTTTCTTTACTTCAAGCAATTTCATTTCTTGATGTTTCATTCATTTTGCACCGTTCCTCCAATCGATATCGTAGCCATGCCCTGCCTTTAAGCACAGATTTGGAGGGGCAGGTAGCCACTTCAGTTTTTCTGTTGAGGATCAAACAATTTCACCAGGATTGATTTCATGGCGATGTTGGCCCCCCAAGAGCAGCTCCAAACTTTCTGCCTTGGCACGACCCTTTCAAAAACACCCGCAATCCTGGAAGTTTTGACCAAAGAACCTGGAAGGATTTGTGGTGGGTCTTTCGATGTAATTGATCCCTTCGAATTGGGCCAGACTTTGTGTGGCATAGCCACCCGGAGAAACCTTTGTCGCCGCGGATGGTCGCCTGACGCACGCTTCAGGGTGTTTGTTCATGAGCACCTTGAGTCTGTTGCGCACGATCATAGCAGATGGTAGTTGAAGACTGCAATAGGCAATGCTTGACGCCTGCCCTTTTTCGATGTTTTCCAGAAAATTTAGACTGTCAAAAGTGTTTGTTGCTTAAACAACAGTTTTTTTTTTCAGATGTTGAACATTTTTTTTCTATCATTCCAGTGTTCAACATCGTGATATCAGACCTGGTGTTTTTTCCACTTGCCAGGAAGCAAAGACACATAGTGACCGGGCCTATGAGCAGAAATGCTCACAGGTCTTTGAATATCAATCTCCAGAGGCCCTGATTTTCGGTGTGATGAATTCGGTGTGCCTGGAGATTGGTCACCCTTGTGATTGGTGAACTAGATGAAGAACTAGATGGGCTAATAATATGGCAATTTTATGGTTTTATGGGAATATATATATATAATATATATATAATATATGATATATATATATATATTAATATGGTAATATTAATTGGGATACACTTTGTGACATGCAAACTGAGAGGTGCGCAAGATGCACGCGGCGCAGAAGATGCAAGAGAAGAAGGAGGACATTATGACGCGTATCCGCATGTTTCCCTGTCCCTCAGAATGCTCGGTACTAACATTGCTGGATGAAAAAAAATGAAACCTTCAGATACCCTCCAGTTGGTTTCAAATTGTATGTCGGAGTTTCTTCATTTTTCTGCAAATGAAACAGATTTCAGCTCGTGCCGCTTCAATCTGGACGCCGAAACCGGGTCAGCAGGGCACAATTTGACGACAAACTCCTAACATCAAGCATAATTCATCATTCGGTGAACAAGTACTGATGAATTACAGTGCAGATCTACGAAAAATCCTACAAGTGTTCATGCCTGTTGCACTCCAAGCCTTCAAAAGTCGCTTGCCCGCCGTGGCCGTCATCGTGGCTGTTTTCTGTTTTGGCTCCGAGCATTTGGGTCAGCGTGAAACGACTGCTGTACTTGGTTGTGCACCATCGAGACGCGACATGTTGTATCAGTGGGAGCAGTGACTTGACGACGGGAGCTGATCAAACCAATCAAACGCATGAAATTTTGAACCTATTGTAATTGATGGCATGCTTCGTCACGTTTCAGCTTTCTTTCCACAGCCATTGCAGTGGAGAACTGCAACAGTAACAGGCTTCGATTCCCACCGCGGAGTGGAAATGAAATCCATCCTGAGGACTTCTTTTTGCCCCTAAGAAAGAATCCAGCACAGGGTTGGCACCTCGTGATGTTTCCTCTTTCGTGTCGATGTTCCAAAGTCTTGCTTTTGGACTTCCTGAATTGCATTTGCAAATTATTTTTCAGGAGCTTTTAGTGGCAACTTGTTTTGCCACTAAAAACCCTCATAGTTTCTGATTTTCAGTGCTGTGGGCTCCAAAGAACACTGACTGAGGTTTTTTTGGAGCTTCTTGGTCATCGGTCCCTTCCTGATGACCTACTCCTGGCCACTTGGTGACTCACTATCTACGGTAGGGGATCAGTTAACCTCTGGTAAACTAACATAGCTATGGAAAATCACCATTTTTACTATGTAAATCAACATTTTCAAGAGCCATTTTCAAGTTCGCAAACTGTTAGTTTACCAGAGGGTATATCCCATTAAATCCCATTAAATCCCATTAAACCACCATTTTCCTATGGTTTTCCTATATATCTGTTGTTTTTCCTATGGTTTTCCTATGGTTTTACCCAAGGGTAACGATCATTCTGATCTGTGGCCATCCTGTGGCCATCTGCCTTCGTTGCGCCTTGGCAGGTCCTTGAGCTTTTGGGTACGCCTCTGTGCTGGTTTCGTGGCCTTGAGTCAAGCTACCTCCCAGGCGATGTCCGGCACGATATGTTGAAATATGTCGGAGATGTGCAGTGTTTATTTATGTTAATTTATGTTTACCTATATTTATTTATGTTTTTTTTTTTTAATGCTTATTTATGTTTACTTCTGTTTATTTATGTTTATTCATGTTTACTTCTGTTTATTTATGGTTACTTCTGTTTATTTATGTTTACTTCTGTTTATTTGTGTTTACTTATGTTTATTTATGTGTATTTATGTTTATTTATGTTAATTCATGTTTACCTATATTTATTTATGTTTACTTCTGTTTATTTATGTTTATTTCTGTTTATTTCTGTTTATTTCTGTTTATTTATGTTTATTTATGTTTACCTATATTTATTTATGTTTTTTTCTCTTTGAAATGTTTATTTATGTTTACTTCTGTTTATTGATGTTTATTTATGTTTATTTATGTTTATTCATGTTTATTTCTGTTTATTCATGTTTACTTCTGTTTATTTATGTTTACTTCTGTTTATTAATGTGTATTTATGTTTATTTATGTTTTGTTTATTGATGTTTATTTATGATTATTTATATTTATGTTTACTTCTGTTTATTTATGGTTACTTTGTTTATTTATGTTTTTTTTTCTCTTTAAAATGTTTATTCATGTTTATTTCTGTTTATTTATGTTTATTTATGTTTACTTCTGTTTTTTTTGTGTTTACTTCTGTTCATTTATGTTTCCTTCTGTTTATTAATGTGTATTTATGTTTATTTATGCTTTGTTTATTGATGTTTATTTATGATTATTTATATTTATGTTTACTTCTGTTTATTTATGGTTACTTCTGTTTATTTATGTTTTTTTTCTCTTTGAAATGTTTATTCATGTTTACTTCTGTTTATTTATGTTTATTCATGTTTATTTCTGTTTATTTATGTTTATTCATGTTTATTTCTGTTTATTTATGTTTATTCATGTTTATTCTGTTTATTTATGTTTATTTCTGTTTATTTATGTTTATTTATGTTTATTTCATGTTTATTTCTGTTTATTTATGTTTATTCATGTTTATTTATGTTTATTTATGTTTATTCATGTTTATTTCTGTTTATTCATGTTTATTCATGTTTATTTCTGTTTATTCATGTTTACTTCTGTTTATTTATGTTTACTTCTGTTTATTTATGTTTATTCATGTTTATTTCTGTTTATTTGTGTTTATTCATGTTTACTTCTGTTTATTTATGTTTACTTCTGTTTATTTATGTTTATTCATGTTTATTTCTGTTTATTTGTGTTTATTCATGTTTACTTCTGTTTATTTATGTTTACTTCTGTTTATTTATGTTTATTCATGTTTATTTCTGTTTATTTGTGTTTATTCATGTTTACTTCTGTTTATTTCTGTTTATTTATGGTTACTTCTGTTTATTTATGTTTACTTCTGTTTATTTGTGTTTACTTCTGTTTATTTATGTTTACTTCTGTTTATTAATGTGTCTTTATGTTTATTTATGTTTTGTTTATTGATGTTTATTTATGATTATTTATATTTATGTTTACTTCTGTTTGTTTATGGTTACTTCTGTTTATTAATGTGTATTTATGTTTTTTTTTGTTTATTTATGTTTATTTATATTTATTTTTACTTCTGTTTATTTATGGTTACTTATGTTTATTTATGTTTCCTTCTGTTTGCCTAGTTTTTTTGGGTTTACTTCTGTTTATTTATGTTTATTCATGTTTACTTCTGTTTATTCATGATTATTTATGTTTACTTCTGTTTATTTATGTTTATTTACTTTGCCGAACTGTTTACCTTTACTACAGAGTTTAGTGTTTTTCTTGCTTGGAGTCGGAAGTCAAGGTGGAGGTGACTCACTCCTGATTCAAAGTATTGAAGCTGTGGGATGTGTGGCTCTTGCACCGGAAAAAACTCCGCAGAAGGCTGCACAGCTGCTACAGACTAAGCTGTAGCATAGGTCTGAAGTCCTGGGTTCACCAATCAAAATCCGATACCAGGCGCTACTCTCCACAAGTGCTGGTGGCATTTCAGACCCAGTACCTTGGATTGGGCTTGTGGGGATCCAATTTGATGGGAATGGATGGGTTGCTGGGGGTTGCTGGGATGATGAAATTACTAGTGATGACTGGGATCATTCCCGAAAATTCCCTACGTTTAGCATCAGTAAGATGAAGTCGAGCTGTGAAGTCTATGGTTTTCAGATGTTTTCAGGGTGCATTCTGATTTGCTTCACCGACAAATGGCTCTGCTGTCGCACAACAAAGCCGCCCCAGGCAAACCCCTTCGGGCACCACAGCCAGACGAACATCGCTCTCTGTATTGGGACAGGTGCTGCCTCTATTGGTAATTGGTAGCCCAGCGTTTTTGATGACCACGTGTTCCATATTCTTGTTGGCTCCCAGAAGCACTTGGAACAGCAACAATCCATGCTTTCATGATTTGAGTCGTCCAAGCAGAGAGAAAGATCTGCCAACTTCCACACTTTGACTCTGATCGCATGGGGATCAACTGGGGAGTTTCGCTGTGCTTCCTTTTCCAGGTGTGTCTGGTGCATTCTTCTGTGCTTTGTCCGAGTCTGCGGGTGCCTAGACTTTGGTTACAGTTTCCAGTGTTTCCAGGGTAGGATTGCTGCTCAGCTGGCATTTTGAGTCTTTGGTCCCAAATAATCCCAAGTGTCAGCAATCACTCAATCTGGTAAAAAAACTGACCAAAGTGACAGTCGCCAACTCCAAAACCTCGGGTTCTCGGCCCAGCATGAGGTCTGCTGATCCTTCAGGCAGCACCAGGGCATCATGGTATGTTTTTTGGATCCAGAAATGTATGGTGCATATGAACCCAGCACATCTGGGGGTTTCCATAAATGAGGGACGCCCACTAGCTAGATGCTGTATTTCACGGAAAATCGCCATCGAAAATGGATGATGTCGGGGTACCGCCCCAGGACTAAACGGAAACCTCCGTCTCACTTGTCCACGCTTCGCAGGTCTGGGGCATCTACTGTATCTACACGTGGTCTGTGGTGAAAGCTGAAAACTTCCTCCCACCTTGGTCTTCTGGTGAAAGCCAGGTGGGTATGAAAAGTGAGACAGAGGCCACCTAAGAGGTGGCGAAGAGTTGGTGTGTCTGTTGCAAACACACATGGTTGTAAGCTTTCTCCTTAAATTTGCAGGCCTGGTGATGGCCTGAACATTTTGATTTGCCGACTTACTTTGTTGAAGCCTTTCTGAAAAGCACGATCTATGATCCCCCTACTGTAACTGAATCCTTCAAGAGCAGCAGCCTAATTAGGGTGCTTGAACTCTGCCGTGATGGATGAGTTTATGAAGTCTACGAAGTGGGTATCCCATGTACGACTTGATCTCTAGTCCAGAACTAAGTCATGCGGCATCAAAGGAAGTTTCGCAAACTAAGAAGTGTCCAATTCACAAGCATCAGTCTTTGCGTCGCTGGAGTGATTTGTGGTTTTGTGTAATCTGTTCTGCATTTTGATTTTGAGAAGTTGCAGTCACTCATTCTTCCAGGGAGTGTTCGAAAGTCTGACTGGCAATGCTACGTGGGTCATTGTCCTGTATTCGCTGTGCCTGCTGATGTTCGTTTTGCGAACTTGTGTTTTGGCAGCACGCAGATCGCAACCAAGTGGCTTTATTTGGGCTGTCTCAGGATGTCTCAGGTTCCGGCTGTTCGGTTCGTCGGCTCCGTTTCATTGGATGATCGCTGGCTTGATTGTTCGGTTGTACAAGGACAATATCTCTGCAGGTTGTACCACGGGGTTTTCCACGGGGTTTTCATCACATTTCTCCCGTCGGTCGGATCGGCTTTCATCGCTTGGAACATGCCAAGTTGGTCTGCAGCTGCGCAAACTCAATCACTTCCTGGCAGCAGTGAGCGGTGCGTGCGCAGGAGATGACCGATGAGATTCGCCCCGAAAACGTCAAGAAAGCTATAGAAAACTCCTGAATATCTCTGTTTTTTTCGAAGTTTCTGAACCATGCTTGTGTTGTATGATCGATATGTGGGGGGGGGTTGGGTGGAAAGTTGATACAGCATCGATGCAGGAAGTCAGTATCAATAGCTTGGACAAGAGATGTTTGTTGGGATAAGAAGCGCTATGTTTACAGAACCTGAACCTACCATGTTTACCTGGCCACCTGGCATCTTTGGAATCACCTCGTGGACCTCAATTTTCTGGTGAAATCGGATGGTGGTGCAAACATCATCCTGACGCTACACAGAGCTCCGCTTGCAGCGTTCACTTCCTTGATGGGACAATATGCTTTTCTTCACACCTGTTTTTTTTCATGGGAAGTCCATTTAAGCGAGTCAGTGAAACTACAAAGCACATCAAATAACTTTCGGGAACAAACTGTCAATCATATATGGCAGTGTGTCAAAACCTTGTACCCCTGGTGAACATCAAAATAGCTGGTAAATGGATGTTCATCCCACTAAAAATGGTATTAATAGGTATTGATCCATACCCATATGTCACCCTATCTTAGTTTCCAGAGGTTTCTGGAGGCTTCCGGAGGTAAACCCGAAACCCGGTGGTTCACCGGGATTCTGATTTGACCGGTCCAGGAGCACACATCACCATCCAGGTCATCTATACGCTTTGGTCGGAGGACGGCATGAAGGGTGCGCTGGTCTACGGGATGCTGGTGACGAATCGTCGCGTGGTGAGTGGTGCTTCATACTGTGGATGGGCCAGGGAAATCCGATAAACCACCAATTTGGGATGGTTGAAAACCCTATAAATTTTATAAATGCTGGAATAAACATGGATGGTTAGCATCTATCAACTGCAAGAGTTCGCAACCATCCACAGTAGTATACCGAGGCTTTCAGTGGTGTACAAGGCCGACAAGTTGCGAGGTCTTCTTCTACACCTTCTGCATGTTGATTTTTGTGAGTCTCATCACTCAGAAGCTCGGGTGAAGGTCACGAGTCCATGATTGTCAGATTCCATGTTTTTTTTTTTCCCCATTGATGGGAGGAAGCGAAAGCAAATGTTGGGATCAGAATCTTTGAATATCTTTGACATGCAAACTTGCTCTGCTACAATGCAGGATTTGTATACGTGCATTAAAGATCATTGAGAACTAGAGACAACAGACACTCCAGATTGATTTGTCCAATAGGACGCTGCCGTTGTGTGCCCATTATCGCTGGCTTTCCAATGTCATGGGGCTAGCCCTTTATCGCTGGAAGCTGGATGGTTTATTTCATGGAAAATCCTGGTCTTATTTATGGAAATAGTAGATATAGTAGATCACATCATTGGTATGTGATTTCATGATGGTACCATTACATTAGTGGAAAATCCCCATCTAAAATGGATGATTTGGGGGTAGCCCCTATGACTAAACGGAAATGTCTCTTTTGAGCCGAGGCACTTCGTTGTGAGCTTCGACAGATTGACCCGGCCAGTGAAGCCCTTTCAGCCCAGCAAGTTCCGCCATCCCAGCGCTGTGAACCCAGGCAGATGAGATCCAAATGCATCCTCTGTAGACTTGCAGAGCAGGATATTTCCATTTTTTTTTAAAACAACTACCCTCTGGTTATTTAACAGTTCGCCATGGAAAATCACCATGCTATTAATAGGTAATCCATCTATGTCTATGGGCCATCTATACCATGGCTATGTTAGTCATAACCAGAGGGTAAATTTTCTACCTGCATATACCTGGCAGAATGACACAGGTGAGATCGAGATGGAAGAGAAGGTGCGGGGCAGTGGATGAACGAATCGCAGCTCCAGATTCGGTGCGTTCTTGGTAGCTATTGAAGCCATGGCCCAATCGAAATAGTTGATGACTACCCATTAATAGCATGGTGGATCTTTCCAGTTCGCTATGTTAGTGTACCAGAGGGTATATGAAATAGATTGAAATAGCAGACTTAGAAAGCAAACACAGAATAGTGCCTGGCAGGAGAAGAATGACACGTGGCAATGCCTGCGTCGCTTTGGCAAGCGCAAGGACAAGAACACCTGGGTCACTCGAAGTTGTTTTTAGTGACGAGCAACATTATCATTCTGATGGTTTGCCCAGACCTGCCCAGATCAAGTTTAAAACAAATAGAACACAATCAAATACAACATCATCTCACAAAACATGCAGCCATTTCAACCAAATTTGCCCATGTTACAGAGGCATCCAACCTGGCTACCCCGTGCTCTGCTTGGATTTTCCTCTTCCTTGTGGTGCTCCTGTCTTGTCTGGCCACCTACGTGTTGCTTGGAACTGGTCATTCTGCGATAGGACTTTGTGTGAAAGTGAACCCAAAAGTCAATTTTTGTCCATCTTCAAACACACGCGGACAAACGCTGGCTTATCTAAGTCTGCTTGAGTTTGCAGCTCTAGTACTCTAGTACTCTAGTACTCGTATCATTCACTTTTTGATCCTTTCTCTTTCCTCTACATCATATATCATCATATGATGAATGCCAAAAACCCAAGATGTTGGTTATTGTTATAAGGCTATGATGGTATATATATATCAAGCGGTCGTTTTTAATGGCCACCAGTATTTTAGATGGTGCAAGACTTCGCCCCCAGCATCCCTTCAGGTTCAGTCTCTTCGTTTTCTGGGCAGATGGTACGAGCACCAATTTTTTTGTGGGCCTTCTCTACATCGTGGCCAACGCCTTCTGCTTGTGGAGCATCATTGAGCCAATCTGCAGCAATTTTTAAAATCAGAGATACTTTTTCATCAGAGTGTAAAAGTGGGCTGTCCCTTGTTGTTCACCGCAAGAAGTGTGACAGCTTTGCGGTGGAGGGCTCGCGGGCTCCAAAAGGTTTGTTTTTGGGATCGTTCAAGGGAACTGCGCTCCGAGGTTCTTTCTAACCACCGTTTCCTTCCATGCGATTCGACTGATCCTGGGCATGCCTCGTCTTCCTCGGAAAGACTTTAGCCGAGGCTTGCAGAGTGTTTGAGTTGGCTATGGTTGACTGCTTAGATATCATGTTGCTCATATTTTTAATCACGAAAGGTAGCGTCAGCTACCTGAGTTCTCCGTGCTTCAGCACAATCATAGGGAGTATTGGGGGGCCAGCCCGTGCAATTCATGGAATTCTCGCCGTTATGTATTGGATATCAATTATAAGGGGGGGGGGAGCCCCCCCCCCTCTAAAATGGTCATGGGTTCAATTCCCACGGGTGACGCGGTCACGGGCCCCCACATTAGAGGCACACTTTCCATGAGGGAGATGTCCCTGTAGTCCAGCATAATTGGTATGCTTCAGCCTCAATAACAGTTGCTGCAAGGGGGGGTTTTAAATAAACCCCTTTTCGTGCATCATTTCACGCTGCACAAGACACCGTATCATGCAGTCATGCTCTGGATAAAATCATCTTAGACTGCGTAAAAACGTTTTTGGTGTATCATCTTAGGGGCGCAGCATTTTGACACCACTCCTCTCCCACTACACTACAGTACCTTTCGTCCGCCTCCGCCTGCTCTCAAGTCTATTGCTCACAATGGATTTCATATGATTTCATCATCATTACTCTATATGAATCAATACACATTATATATGACATAGATAGTCAAAACCATCTTCTTGTTCCAAATTTTGATGTCAGATGCACTGCCGGAACTTCGCATGTCTGAGATGTCCAGTTCTTGCACACGCTGCACAAGGCCTACCTTCGAGTGCTCGTACTGTGCTCTCTTACTGCTTGCTGTCAAGGCAACAGGCCAGGCGGAAGCCACGACTTCGAAGTTGCAATTCTAAGGAACATTATAGCCCGTGTTTTGGGCAGCCCCCGACATACTTGAATGGATTATATATTGTGAAATATGTATACAGTATATAAAATGTATATGAATATTATAAATCATGCCATATGTTGAGATTAAACATGATGAAACCCTGAGGTGTTGTATTTTGAACTAGCCCTCGCGCATGCGCCAGGAGAGTTCTGAGGAGTGCTTTAAGACGGCCTGCGACGCGCATTTGGCCAACCTGGACTCCAACAACCTCATCACCACGGCAGTTGTCAGCGTTTCCAGCGATCTGCCCGTCGTTCAGTGTGCTGCTTGGCGTTGCAACGTAGTCACAACGTAGTCACCGCGTAGTCACTCCTAGATGGGCTGATAGGAGTGGCATGGAGTGGCATGGTGTACCACTGTAACATGCTGTAGCTACACGATGAGATTTTCAGAGATGCACTCGCCTCTGCAGAATGTTGCCGGTTGACGTCGTCCTGAAGCTCCGTAGCTCCCATGGGTCCCATGGTCCGAGGAGATGGACTGCAGAGATAGATGTCGGAAGAAGATCGTGGAGAGACAATGCTGCAATTCCAGCCATGCCCAAAACTCACAGATTGTGAACAGGCTGCTGCAAATAGGGGGAAACGTACGAAAAATGGTGATACAGTGATACATGATTGTTTTTGATTGTTATTCATTGTTGCCCAGTTCTCTAAAATTCCATCGAGGTGTACGGTGTTAGCGACTTTTTGGAAACAGATAGAAGGTATCGACAGTTTTTGGTGCCCCTTCAGAGTCTCGATTGAGATTCGGATCTTCGTACTCCACCCCAGCCCAGCATACCAAGGACTCTCATGGATGAGTTGAAGGTTCTGCTCCAGGTTCAGTTCTTATGTGTTTAAGAGATGCCACATCCACAGAATTCCACTCGCCCCACCAATCATGATCCACACCATGAGTTGATCACAGGTCGATTTTTCGATGCGCAGGTCTTTCCACAGGGCTTTCAGAGGCGAGAGGAAGAGACCCTCCAAATGCGGCGAGGATCGATGCACCAAGCACTGGAGACCGTCAGCAAGGCTCCGGGCATTTTTGGGGATCCACTGGCTACCCAGATCATCCCAGCAACCCCCATCCAGCAACATCCAGCAACCCTAGGGCCCTAAAATGCACCAGTAAGCTGGAGGGATGTGCCATGGATGTGCCATGCCAGGGCTCCACGGAACGCGTGGACTACTGGTTGCAGTGTGTGGATGCTGCGTGGGCTGCTGCACGTGGTGATGAGGAGAATGTTAAGATGTAAATCATAGAAATAATCTTTGTCGACATCAGTCGCTTAAAATACAGAATGCAAATCACAGAATGTTCAGAATCTTGGGATTTTTGAAACCTGTTGAAACACCCGGTTGATATATCTGTTGAAGCCACAGGAATCTTACCGTGCAGATCTTCTGCAACGTGTGGATGATGCAGCCCAGCATTTCATTTATCTCCACAGGTGCCAAGGGGAAAAGCGTGGCTTTTCATCGTTTTCCTTGGTCTCGATTCATCGTTTCTCATGGATTCTGAATTATTTTGTGCCACTAGATGCCACTAGTCACTAGTAAATCTAGTAAAGGGCCACGGAGCGAACAAGTGTCACACGTCAGCACAACCCTTCCACAGATCCACCAGCTTCCAATCTGCTTCGCACACGATTTTGCGGATTCAGGATATAGTGGATATTATATATGATATATATATATGTTGTTATTATATATATATTATCATATATGGCATATATATATATGTAGATACATATTATATATATTATATCATATATGATAATATATATATATGTATATGTATATATATATTATCATATTATATAATATATTATTTCACTCCGCCACCAAGATGATCCAAGATGTGCCAGGAACTGCCGCATCCTCAAAAAGCCTGGACAATATCAAGACTTGATGGTCTTGGCATCAACCGGCATGAATGAGGTGCAGCAAACTCGGCCCTTTTTATTGTGGAGAAATTTGGCGCACAACTAATCTATCAATGTATAGGTGGATATCTATATATATATATACAATATCTAGAAAATTCGGATTTGATGAAGATGCTTTCCAACATCCTATTTGGGTTCCATTTTCGCAGCTCCTCACCATGCCCAGTAGATTTGCCATGTGCCGTTGACCCCCCCACAAAGCAGGCATACTCAAGACATCTTAAGACATACGAACATGATCAAAATTCATCAAAATATAGCAATCATGACTTTTTTTTTAAAAAAAAATCGTAAACTGCCATCTGTTCTGTTATTCTTTGTTCCTGTGCTTCCTATGAATCTTGTTTTCTCTGGGGATTTCTGAAATGGTCTCTTAAGCCTCCATGGGGGTCATCGTTTCGGTTTTTTGGGCTGCAGGCCTTTACCTACCTCCGTGAAGACTATGGGCAGCTGGGACGGCCTGCGGGATCTGCTTGCTTTGGCTTTGCAGCCAACGTGACGTGCCTTGACGCGTGTTGAAGGGCCGAAGAAATATGAAGAAATGCCTTGCTGATCCACCTTGAAATGGTGATCCATTGAAGCGATCGCCAGGCCTTTTTGGAAGATATCTCAAGATCCCGTTCGCCAGTTCACATAGTTGCATAGTTCATTGAAGTTTCATCGAAGTTTCATGTTTATAGAATTCACAAAGAAATGAGAAGAAATCTGCCTTGCTAGGAAGCCGCAAGAGATGTCGCCAGAAGATTTTGCCGCAGCTACTCATGCTCTTGCAGAGCGCGGTCAAGAGGTGCCAAACAATGTTATTCGAAGACAAAACGACATTTCTTTGTTTTACTGGCCGCATCTTACGTATCATACGATAGTCCTTTGACAGGGCCCCTTTTTGGCCGGCTGCAGTTGGTGTCTGGTCGCTGCGAGGACATTGCCTTGCTTACAGGCTATGGTTCGAACCCAGACACCCGTCACTTGTCGATGACGGGGGATCTTGGCCCAATTTTCAGGGGGCTGAGTCTCGGGTGTAGATATCCAGCAGGGCGCCGCGTTGCCGGCCTTGCGTTCAAAATTCTTCGTGGGTGTACCCAGCAGTCCTAGATGAAAGGCCGGATCCTAACTCCAAGCTCTATCAATTTCTGCAAGGTAAGATCTTGAAAGCACGGTTGATTCTTGCGTTTTTTGCAGCAGCTGGGACAGGTTATCACTACACCATGGTCTTGGATTCTGACACAGTTTGCCCTGCCAAGAGCATCCGCAAATTGTTGGAAACTGCAGAGCATTCGGCCAACCAGCTGCTCGGCTCATTCGGCTCATAGCTTTCGATGTCATGATTGTCATTGGTAAATGGAGAACCGGTTGATTGTCAATGTTGTATACATGTTTAACCAGCAAACAAGGCACTTTGGTTCAGCCATTGCAAGCCTTTAGCAGCCAGTTGAGAGGTTATTTGACGACAAGGTAGCATGAATTGCCTGCGGCCTCGTCTCGAGGTCGTATGGCATCATCAATGCAAATCTTGCCAACGATTATTCAGCAGATGATAGCTGCACCATGCACATGTGGAGGACCGGCGCTGGTTGATTTTGGAATATTTTGGAGCTTTGGAAAGTTAAGCCCCCTGTGGTGCGGAGCGGATGCATGCCATGTGGAGCGGAGCAAATTTTTCACGGCAAGTGTCCCGGGATCAACCCCCGACCCCTGCAGGAATGCCTTGATGGAGGTGTCCACTGTGAACCTTCAGCGTGGACAGTTTTGGATCTTCAACCGAGTCGGCTTCTATGGTAAAGGCGCTGGACCCGGTCATATCAAGAGCCGCAGTGCTTGGGAACATCATATCATTTTTCTGATTGTTCAGGCCTTTCTTGGTATGTAAAAAACAACTGCTGTTTTTTTGAAGCAGCGGTCGTGTTTGTAGTCACTAAGTCACCCTCATGGTCTACCAAGTGATGTCTCATTCTGTCATGGGTTTACCTTGGTAGGCCTTGTACGCAATGACCTCTACATCACTCGGCTTATTGGGAGACCAGGCCAGGAAATGAGACTCCCTAGTAACGAGTCCCATCATTGGAAAATTGGTCATTATAGTGCCGCCAGTAGATGTTCAACGTTTTGGCGATCTTAGTGCCAGGTAGCGTTATGGAGGCTTTGCCTATTGACATCTTGAGTCATGATGCCTGGCAGAAATGGAGTGGCTGGCACTGGCCGATCACCTCAATCATGAGCTCAACAAACCAACCTCTCCAAGCCAGACAGCGACGATTATTGGCGCAACAGGTAAACCTTTGCCTACAGACGTGGACGTGTTTACATAGTGTGTATTTGTGTGTATGTATATCTCCACATTAGTAAAGGAGGTTTAGTTCGCAAACTTCCGAGTTACAGGCGACTGTCCATGGTCAGTCTTGCAATGGCAATCATAGCAATCCGGAAGAAGGTGAGTTGGTGAAACGCGTGCATCCCTGTGTTTTTACAGGTATGGTGGCTGTTGAGGTCGCAAAGGTAGGGTCTGTGTTTCCGCGGTTCCGGGCCTCGATCTCAAAGAACTGTCGCAAACAAGCGCACGAGACTGTAGAGACTGTAGAGACAGAGAGAGAGAGAGAGAGCTCGGTTGCAATTTAAAATGCCAAAAAACAGGGCACTTTTGGAAGATGAGGTTGGCAAAATGTGCGCGAGACTGCAGCGAGAGCTCGAGCTCACGAAACAAAACATGTTTAAAAGACTGAGGGCCGCAGACAAGTGCGCAGAAAAGTTCATTTGGTGTGATGCTCCTGCTATAAGGGATTGCAACTGGAGACGAAACACATTGGGACAGGGATGCAGTAGAGCAGTGATGCTTTGACGCTCCTGCTTTGCGGGACTGCAGCCTGAAAGTTGCTAAACGCTCGTTGTAACAACTGCGAGAGAGGTGACTCTGTGAAGAAGTAGCTCAGCGACGAGGTGACTCTGTGAAGAAGTAGCTCAGTGAAGAGCTAGCTTAGAGAAGACTTGGCTTAGGGAATGGATAGCTCAAAGAAGAAGTAGCTCACAATGATAAATTGGATCATTTCATTTTCATTTCATGGCATTTCATGGCATTTATTTTATTCATTGCTTCCTTCTGTCATTCAACCATTCATGTTGTTGCTGTCACGTCATTGGACTCAGCATTTCGACAACTGCCCGTTCATTGCAGGCCGTTGTGTTTTTTGAAAATTCTGGCCCGGCGCGGGTGGGCACTACTTGATATTGTGTAATGTATAGTATATTATAGTATATTATATTAATATTAATATTAATATTATATTATATCATATTATATTATATTATATCATATTATATTATATGAATGGTTTTTATGTAGACGTGTTCACATTTACATCTAGACAGAGTTTCTTCCTCTCGCTTGCTTCTATGCACCAAAGACTCATTGTTGTCAGAGTTGCGGTGCACTGGTCTAGTGGTATTAAGGATACCGTGGAAGCCAAGCTGCTGCAGCCAGCCATTGATGCTGACGTGACCCTGTATGAGGATGTTGCAAGGTGAACTGTCTGCAGAGTCTGTGGCGTTGTGAGAATGATCAGCCACTGGAAGACATGTTTTAGTTATTTAAACTTCTATTTGTCGAGGAAATAGAAGTAAAGCCACTGTTTTCAGGTATGTTAAGGTCATTATTCAGTCTGGAGCAGAGAGAATTCACAGAACAAAAAATCCTCAGATTTTGCCGTTCAGCCCCAAGGAATCCAATCAGTGCTATGTCGCAATCCACACGTTGGATGTTGGGCGAGGTGCGAAACTGTTGCTACGAAAAATCGGGATCCTCGTCAGCAGATCTTTTCGGAAAAACATGGAAAAACATGGAAAACCATGGAAAAACTGCCAGGCAGTGGAAGTTGAGACATTTGAAAAACTGCGGATCGTGAGAGGATAGAAAATTGAAAACCTGATGCTCTGATCTCAGGAATCTATACGCCCGTGGTACAGGTTCCAGATCGCTGTGTTGCTTAATTTTTTGATGTGGATCAACTGGTTTAGCAGATTTTAGCAGTTTAGCTTTAACAGTTGCCCCTTGATCTTCAGTTGACTCATGCTTTGCGCGGTCCAGGGCCTCTCAAGTCTGTACAGCCTTTGCACCAAGTGGGAACTGCCACAGCAGTCGCTTGTCAAAGATGGGAGGATCTAAGCTGTGTCGATCTGAGGCTACACATCGGCAATCTGTTGCGACACAGCCTTCCTTCTATGGCAATATACCATCTGGTTATTTAACATAGCCATGGGAAATGGCCCATTTATAGATGATTTACCTATTAAAAATGGTGATTTTCCATGGCTATGTCAGTCATAACCAGAGGGTATTATGATTTAAATGATTTATACATAACATTTCTTGGCTTAGAAAGTCTTTCAGAAGGCTGCCAGGTTTGCCAAAATTGTAGGTCCGACTGAGGCGCTTTGTTCGATGGAAGGAGGTACCTTGCGCTACAGCTGCAGAGTACTTGTCTCACACGGGCTTCCGTCTCTTCCATGCAGGCGCAGTGCGGCAGACGTGTGGCAGACGAGTCCTATCATAGAGGGAGTACCCTCTGGTAAACTAACATAGCTATGGAAAATCACAATTTTCAATGGGAAAATCCACTATAAATGGCCATTTTCAATAGCTATGTTAGTATCATAGAGGGAGCAGAGAGATTGCAGTTTGAAATCATTCCCAAGCTACATCCCTCAGTTTCTCTTGGCCTTTTTGGAGGCCCTGGGATCTTGCTGATCAACCTGTGCTCCACGGTACTGGCGGCCAATCACTGGGCCCTACAGCTGGTGATTTTGCCCATCATTGGCTTGAGCGCATTGCTCTTCACTGTTTTGGCCCTGTTCATCATCCCAAAGGCAGAGTTTGGTGATGGGTTTGGTGATGGGATGGGTATATTAGGCGATCAGCCAGCGCTTCTCTTGTGACCATATGGATGGTTTTAAAGTTTGACATGGCACTTTAAGTGGACCTTCAGATTCAGAGCAGCGGAAATTACCGGGATAACAAGCATGTGCAGATATGAATAGCTTGTGGATGCTTTCTGTGCGGTTTGGGATGGCGCCGTGCAGGGTTTCCTGATCCTTGACAAGTTGCCCTCTCTGCGTTTGGGACGCATTTGCCTCTTGAGCTCCAAAGCTTCAAAAATCGGCGATGGCACGTTCCACAACAAGGAGCCGGTCCCATCCAGTCCCACTAGTCGGGTCAAGTAATATCAAAGAGAGAGATGAATGGGATGATGGGAAAATTTTTCATAGAATTGGATGATGGGAAAATTTTAACCGGAAAGCCCCATATTTCATGGTAAAAACCCATGGGTTTCCGGTTAAGATTTTCCCAAGAAAACCAATCCAATGATATTTGAATGGTACCCTCTGGTAAACTAACATAACTATGGAAAATCACCATCTTTAATGGGAAATTCCACTATAAATGGTCATTTTCAATAGCTATGTTAAATTACCAGAGGGTATTTGGGTGTCGCACTTTTCTCACTGAAAAGCACTAGAAATTGGACGACATTATTCATGACGCCAGGAGATGGCTGACGTGCCCACCTCTTCCTTCCTCATGTCCAAACGTTGCTCGGTCCAGTTGTGTCACAAAGGTGGGACATGGCATGGTTTTTGGCATGTTCAACAGTTGACATTTATGACATTAAAACCCTCTGGCAATGACTAACATATCTATTGAACATGGCATCTTTATAGTTGATTTACCTATTAAAAATGGTGATTTTCTATAGTTATGTGAGTTTTTACCAGAGGGTATGGCAATCTTGGTGGCGATCTTGGTGACGGTCGCCTGGATGCGCTCGCCGCTCAAGTCTGAGGAGATTCTGACACTGAGTCTGGGTCAGAGCCCTCGCGGACAGAGGCATGGAAGGGTCTGCCTGCCGCTGGTGACACCAACCTGGGATAGGGTTCGCAAAAATCACCAGAAATGGGATTTACCAGAATGGGACAAAAACCCAGGTGACACCCATAGTTATTGATTGGTATTACAACCTTGTTGGTATACAACTCTCGCAAATCGGAAAAATCGGAATGGGACACCAAAAATCTTGCGCTTCGCACAGTGCATTCCCTGCGAGACACCAAGCCCACGAGAGCGACTTGGTCGTTGCTCCGTTCTCACGCGGCAGCTTGCTTTGTCCGTTATAGAGCCGCTTGGCATTTCACGTGGTCCGTGCGGTGACAAATCATGCACTTTCTGAAATCTGGCTCAGGGTCGGATCCTACGTTTCGTCCATTCAAGTTTTTTGCAGGCAAGGAGTGCAAATGTTTGCTAATATAGGTTTCACCTACACACTTTGACCTTCACTCAGGATTATTCTGTCTATCCTCCTGTACAGCCCTGAACTGATTCTGGGCGTTCTGCGAATGGTTCGTGCCACTTGGGCACAAGCCACCGGCTCTGCCAATTGGAAACCTCAGGTGCCGGGAGGGTCTCACAGGGTCGACCTGCCGTGAACGCCGACTGTTTCGGCAGGATCAAGTAGAACGGGAGGTCGAGACCAATCTGTCGCTGTGGTACGTTTTCAAGCAGCTCCTGGGCCAGATTGGGCAGTTACAACTAAAAAATATTTAGTGGGATGGGTCAAGTTACCTATTATCATTATTATCAATATTTAAATTTAGTGGACCTATTATCAATATTTAAATTTAGTGACTTTAGTGGGATGTATTCCCATAAAATCATCATCAATCCCAGCGATTTTTTGAGGATTTCAATATCGGAAGCTATGGATCTATGGTAACTTGACTCACTTTTGACCCAAAACGAACCATGAGTTCCTCATCATTTTCCTCCTAGGACCTGGGTGGTCTTCATGTGCGGTGTAGCCTACTTGGCCTACATCGTGGCTTGCCGAGTGGCTGATCCATTGGCCTGGAAGCTCAGGGATCAAGTCATGATGACGACGAGGCAATCTATCTTGACATGACATGCTTTTTGGCATCATGATAGAATGATACATGAAATACATGAAATACATGAAATACATGAAATGTTGCAATTCTTACATATATATATATACAGTATACACATGTGTATGTATATATATATAATTCTTTTCATTTTGAACACAGTAAACCATCATGTATCTGAAGAGTGCAAAGAACTTTTACATTGGCACCATGTATCAGGAAAGCCCACCCTTGACTGTCAGCGCCTCCCACCTTCTGTGATGTAACCTGTTCCATGAATCTGA
>CAMXCT020001829.1:70000-76447 GCA_947184155.2 Cladocopium goreaui
TGTAGCGCTCAGATGGTGCTCAGGTGCACCGGTTGTGGCGAAGGGCGAAGAAGTTTCATCATGAGACATGGCGGTTCGTTGGTTCGTCCGGAATTGGCCAAGGCCACTGGCCAGGCTCCATTTTTGTGGAGAGCTTGTTGTCTCAGGTGTCCCATGACAATTCGGAGAAGATCAAGTACAGTGATGGCATCAGCACCCGCCAGCTGCACCAGGCGGAGATCGGTGGGAACAGTCACCTTCACTCTCGCGTCCTCGAAAAGTTCCTTTGTTTTCTGAGGGGAGAGAAACCTGGGAACAGATGAACTGGTACATGTGATTTTATTTTCACCCTGCATTTTCGTTTCCTGGCAGAGACAGGCTGAATTGCGACTCGCCGGTTCATTTTCAAGATTTGTTTTCTCAAGTCTTCATTTGAGAGTTGCTAGGGGATCTAGAGGGTTCTGCCCACCAACATAGTGCAGAAATGCTGATCTTCTGCAAGTCATGCCAAGTCTTACCCTCTGGTAAACTAACATAGCTATTGAAAATGGTGATTTATAGTGGATTTTCCCATATTTTCCCATAAAAAATGGTGATTTTACATAGTTACGTTAGTTTACCAGAGGGTAACTTCCATTAAATCCCATTAAATCCCATTAAACCACCATTAAATCCCATTAAACCAGATTGGCTTCCGGCAGGGACATCTGAAAGCGACTCTTCAGTCGGATGACTTCTACACGAAAGCCAGCAACATCAAGGAATGGGAGGCCCAGCATCCAGCGTGTGGCTTTCGTTTTTTTGCGGCTCCAAGATGTCGCCAGTCATTGGATGTTATTGGTATATTGATGTATATTGATGTATATTGATGATTTATTGATGTATATTGATGTATATTGATGTATATTGATGTATATTGATGTATATTGATGATTTATTGATGTATATTGATGATTTATTGATGATTTATTGATGATTTATTGATGTATATTGATGTATATTGATGTATATTGATGTATATTGATGTATATTGATGATTTATTGATGTATATTGATGATTTATTGATGATTTATTGATGATTTATTGATGTATATTGATGTATATTGATGTATATTGATGTATATTGATGATTTATTGATGATTTATTGATGATTTATTGATGATTTATTGATGATTTATTGATGTATACTGATGTATATTGATGTATATTGATGTATATTGATGTATACTGATGTATATTGATGTATACTGATGTATATTGATGTATTGATGGATGTATATTGATGTTTATTGATGATTTATGATGATGTTATTGATGTATATTGATGTATATGGATGTATATTGATGTATATTGATGTATATTGATGTATATTGATGATGTATATTGATGTATACTGGTGTATATGGATGTATATTGATGTATATTGATGATTTATTGATGTATATTGATGTATATTGATGTATACTGATGTATATGGATGTATATTGATGTATACTGATGTATATGGATGTATATTGATGTATACTGATGTATATGGATGTATATGGATGTATACTGATGTATATGGATGTATATTGATGTATATTGATGTATACTGATGTATATTGATGTATATTGATGTATATTTATACGGATGTATATTGATGTATATTGATGTATATTGATGTATATGGATGTATATTGATGTATATGGATGTACAAGGACGTATATTGATGTATATTGATGTATACTGATGTATATTGATGTATATGGATGTATATTGATGTATATGGATGTATACTGATGTATATTGATTTATATTGATGTATATGGATGTATACTGATGTATACTGATGTATATGGATGTATATTGATGTATATGGATGTATACTGATGTATATTGATGTATATTGATGTATATGGATGTATATTGATGTAAATGGATGTATACTGATGTATATTGATGTATACTGATGTATACTGATGTATATGGATGTATATTGATGTATATTGATGTATACTGATGTATATTGATGTATATTGATGTATATTGATGTATATTGATGTATACTGATGTATACTGATGTATACTGATGTATATGGATGTATATGGATGTATATGGATGTATACTGATGTAAAATGATGTATATTGATGTATATTGATGTATACTGATGTATATGGATGTATACTGATGTATATTGATGTATACTGATGTATACTGATGTATACGGATGTATATTGATGTATATTGATGTATACTGATGTATATTGATGTATATTGATGTGTACTGATGTATATTGATGTATACTGATGTATACTGATGTATACTGATGTATATGGATGTATATGGATGTATATGGATGTATACTGATGTATATTGATGTATATTGATGTATAAGGATGTATACTGATGTATACTGATGTATATTGATGTATACTGATGTATATGGATGTAAATGGATGTAAATTGATGTATACTGATGTATATTGATGTATATTGATGTATACTGATGTATATTGATGTATACTGATGTATATTGATGTATAAGGATGTATACTGATGTATACTGATGTATATTGATGTATACTGATGTATATTGATGTATATTGATGTAAATTGATGTATACTGATGTATATTGATGTATATTGATGTATAAGGATGTATACTGATGTATATTGATGTATACTGATGTATATGGATGTATATGGATGTATATTGATGTATATTGATGTATATGGATGTATATTGATGTATATTGATGTATATTGATGTAAAAGGATGTATACTGATGTAAATTGATGTATACTGATGTATATTGATGTATATGGATGTATATTGATGTATATTGATGTATAAGGATGTATATTGATGTATACTGATGTATAAGGATGTATATTGATGTATACTGATGTATATTGATGTATATTGATGTATATTGATGTATACTGATGTATACTGATGTATATTGATGTATACTGATGTATATGGATGTATATGGATGTATATTGATGTATATTGATGTATATGGATGTATATTGATGTATATGGATGTATATTGATGTATACTGATGTATATTGATGTAAATTGATGTATACTGATGTATATTGATGTATATGGATGTATATTGATGATTTATTGATGTATATTGATGTATATTGATGTATATTGATGTATATTGATGTATATTGATGATTTATTGATGATTTATTGATGTATATTGATGATTTATTGATGATTTATTGATGATTTATTGATGTATATTGATGTATATTGATGTATATTGATGTATATTGATGTATATTGATGATTTATTGATGATTTATTGATGTATATTGATGATTTATTGATGATTTATTGATGATTTATTGATGATTTATTGATGTATATTGATGTATATTGATGTATAAGGATGTATATTGATGTATACTGATGTATATTGATGTATATTGATGTATACTGATGTATACTGATGTATATTGATGTATATTGATGTATAAGGATGGATATTGATGTATACTGATGTATAAGGATGTATATTGATGTATATTGATGTATACTGATGTATAAGGATGTATATTGATGTAAATTGTTGTATACTGATGTATATTGATGTATATGGATGTATATTGATGTATATTGATGTATAAGGATGTATATTGATGTATACTGATGTATATTGATGTATATTGATGTATATTGATGTATACTGATTATATTGATGTATACTGGTGTATACTGATGTATATTGATGTATATTGAAATATACTGATGTATATTGATGTATACTGATGTATATTGATGTATAAGGATGTATACTGATGTATACTGATGTATATTGATGTATACTGATGTATATTGATGTATATTGATGTATATTGATGTATATTGATGTATACTGATGTATATTGATGTATATTGATGTATATTGATGTATATTGATGTATATTGATGTATATTGATGTATACTGATGTATATTGATGTATATTGATGTATATGGATGTATATGGATGTATATGGATGTATATTGATGTATATTGATGTATAAGGATGTATATTGATGTATACTGATGTATAAGGATGTATATTGATGTATACTGATGTATATTGATGTATATTGATGTAAATTGATGTAAATTGATGTATACTGATGTATATTGATGTATATTGATGTATATTGATGTATAAGGATGTATATTGATGTATACTGATGTATATTGATGTATATTGATGTATACTGATGTATACTGATGTATATTGATGTATATTGATGCATATTGAATATTGATGTAATGTATATTTGACATATGCAAATAATGGTAGATGAGCATCCAGTCGGTGCGTCGGTGTGCGAGTCCCAGTGAGTGTTATGTCAATAGGTGAAATTTGGGGATGATTAATGATTGTTTTACCATGTTTTACCCAATGATTATACCCCCAAAATGAGTCAATGTGATAATCCCATAAAATTTTCACAATGATTTACCATGGTATTTTACCAACATGAGATTATTTTCACATACCCCCAAAATTGGGGCATTATGGCATTACCCCTATGAATCAACCAATATTGGGGAATAATAACCATATATAATCTATATTTATCTATATTTGCTGTGTTTATGCCCTTGAAACCCTGAGTGTGTTCATTTTCTTGGTGGACTGCAAAGTTCTGCTCACATCACTTGTGGAATTCCTCTTGAAATTGGCTAGGCCAAAACCATCTAATTGGCTGGTCACAACACGTCGGTGACAGGGTTCCAGCTGTATGTCAGAATACAGATTCGCTCTATTTTCCAGATTAGGCCACTTGATTTTGGGTGAATGATTCTAGCCCTTGAGACAAACGGCAGAAGCTTGTGACTGCTCATGCAGATGACATGAACGGCAGGTCATTGAACTGCACATCTCTGGCTTGCCCCATGATGCTGATGATGTGCGCCCCCCTGTTCATGCGCTGTTCCAGGGAGCTAATGTGGCTGGATTGGGCGTCAAAAATCCAAGACTCCAAATAGTTGGTGTTTGGCAATTGTGGAAAAAACATATATTTATATGCTCTGTTCTTTGAATGTGCGCAATTGCAGATCATCGAATTCATTGTCACTTGTTCACCCACCAAGTGACCTCTGTGAGACTGTGGTCCAAGACAAAACATTCCTGTTTCTCAAATGAGACTTTGACCAGACTCTGCATGTTTGGTGATGACCCAAGTCCTTGGTTTGGATTGAATACTCAAGGGCTCCCTTCGAAAGATGTGGGGTATCTGATATTTGCTAAAAGCTTGTTTGCTTCTCAAGTCTTGCAGATTTTTGCAGCTTCTTCTTTCGGCACTGCAGTGGGAACCAGACCAGAAGCACCCATATAGCCAACAATTCACAATCTAAAAGGGTCGCAGGTTTGCTTGCCAACCCTAGTAGCACATCGCAAGCACGTCTTAAAGAAAGTACAACAAGAAAACCCTAAAGGTGTAAAAATAAATATATATATATATACATATTAGCCCATCTTACAGTGAATTGGAGTACAGGAAGGCTTTTTTCATGATCAACCCAATGGGGGGATGTCAGGATCAGCAACAGGAGGCCCTCTATGCCTTGCCAATGGATGCCGGGATCATGGACGAAAATAGAGATGTTGCACCCGTTTCCAAACAGTTCTTTCGCCAGAGTTTGCACTCTTGAACAACTTGCCCGCGGGCGCGCGCCATGGCAACAGAAGAGTGCGGATTGTCAGTGCGGCTGGGGTGGTCATTCACATCGATGTCGAAAGAATCCGGTACCATTTATTCCAAAACAAAAACATATGAGGGTTTCCATAAATGCGAGTATCCATTTTTTTTTGTTTATAATGGAAAATCGTATAAAAATGGATACCCTCTGGTAATTTAACATAGCTATTGAAAATAGTCAGTTATAGTGGATTTATCCATTAAAAATGGTGATTTTCCATAGTTACGTTAGTTTACCAGAGGGTAATTTGGGGGTACTCCTATTTTGCCTATTTTAGGAAACCTCCATATAGAGAAGTTCTCCAGGATTTTCAGCGCACAGACCATGATTTTCAGCGGCACAGGGGTGGCACAGCGCCGCCGCCGAGCCCTCGAGAGGAAGCAAAGGCCGGGGAGATCAGTTGCGGGTGCATATATATATAGATATATAATATATATACTATGTATCTATGTATCTATGTATCTATTGATCTATGTATCTATGTATGTATGTATGTCTGTATGTATGTATGTATGTATGTATGTATGTAATAGTATGTAATGGTATGTATGTAAAGGTAAAGGTAATGTATGTATGTATGTATGTAATGGTATGTAATGGTATGTATGTAAAGGTAAAGGTAATGTATGTATGTATGTATGTATGTAATTGTATGTATGTAATGGTATGTATGTAATGGTATGTATGTAATGGTATGTATGTAATGGTATGTATGTAATGGTATGTATGTAATGGTATGTATGTAATGGTAT
>CAMXCT020001829.1:76834-86834 GCA_947184155.2 Cladocopium goreaui
TATGGATGTATGCATGTATGCATGTATGCATGCATGCAACGTATGTATGCATGTAATGTAATGTAATGTAATGTAATGTAATGTATGTATGTAATTAATGTATGTATGTAATTAATGTATGTATGTAATTAATGTATGTATGTAATTAATGTATGTATGTAATTAATGTATGTAATTAATATATGCATGTAATTAATGTATGTATGTAATTAATATATGCATGTAATTAATGTATGTATGTAATTAATGTATGTATGTAATTAATGTATGTATGTAATTAATGTATGTATGTAATTAATGTATGTATGTAATTAATGTATGTATGAAATTAATGTATATATGTAACTCATGTATGTATGTAATTAATGTATGTATGTAATTCATGTATGTATGTAACTATTGTATGTAATTAATGTATGTAATCAATGTATGTATGTAATTAATGTATGTAATTAATGTATGTATGTAATTAGTGTATGTATGTATGTAATTAATGTATTTTTGTATGTAGTTTGTACGTACATACGTACGTACGTACGTACGCACGCACGTAGGTAGGTAGGTAGGTATGTATGTATGTATGTAATATTATGTAATGTTGTGTAACGAATGTAATATTACCCACAGACACCGTGTGTTGCCCAAGCCCAGAATAGCGTAAATTACAAGGATTTTTTGTTCACTCTATACATCTCATATAAATTCTCCCACCCCCGTTAAACTTCTACATTCATTGAAGATTCTTCAATAAGGGTTTAATTCTCCCACCCCCGTTAAACTCTTCCATTCATTGAAGATCTTCAATAAGGGTTTAATTCTCCAACCCCCGTTGAACTCTTCCATTCATTGAAGATCTTCAAAAAGGGTTTAATTCTCCCACCCCCGTTAAACTCTTCCATTCATTGAAGATCTTCAATAAGGGTTTAATTCTCCCACCCCCGTTGAACTCTTACATTCACTGAAGATCTTCAATAAGGGTTTAATTCTCCCAGCCCCATTAAACTTCTACATTCATTGAAGATCTTCAACAAGGGTTTAATTCTCCCACCCCCATTCAACTTCTACATCCATTGAAGATCTTGAATAAGGGTTTAATTCTCCCACCCCCGTTAAACTCTTACATTCATTGAAGATCTTCAATAAGGGTTTAATTCTCCCACCCCCGTTAAACTCTTACATTCATTGAAGATCTTCAATAAGGGTTTAATTCTCCCACCCCCGTTAAACTCTTACACTCATTGAAGATCTTCAATAAGGGTTTAATTCTCCCATCCCTGTTAAACTCTTACATTCATTGAAGATCTTCAATAAGGGTTTAATTCTCCCACCCCCGTTAAACTCTTACATTCATTGAAGATCTTCAATAAGGGTTTAATTCTCCCACCCCCGTTAAACTCTTACATTCATTGAAGATCTTCAATAAGGGTTTAATTCTCCCACCCCCAGTAAACTTCTACATTCATTGAAGATCTTCAATAAGGGTTTAATTCTCCCACCCCGTTAAACTTCTACATTCATTGAAGATCTTCAATAAGGGTTTAATTCTCCCACCCCCAGTAAACTTCTACATTCATTGAAGATCTTCAATAAGGGTTTAATTCTCCCACCCCCGTTAAACTTCTACATTCATTGAAGATCTTCAATAAGGGTTTAATTCTCGCACCCCCGTTAAACTCTTACAGTCATTGAAGATCTTCAATAAGGGTTTGATTCTCCCAACTCCGTTAACCTCTTACATCCATTGAAGATCTTCAATCATCATCATCATCATCATCATCATCAACATGCCAGGAACGTCCCTGTAAATCTCCGGGCAACACAAGGCGTCTGGCCGTAATATTATGTTATGTAATGTTATCTAATGTTATGTAATGTTATGCAATGTTATGTAATGTAATGACATGTGATGTGATGTAATGTATGTAATGCAATGTAATGTAATGTAATGCACTGCAATGTAATGTAATGTATGTATGTAATGTAATATGTAAGGTAAGGTAAGGTAATGTAATGTAATCTAATGTAATGTATGTATACAGAAATATTACACATCAATATAAGCATCATGTACAAACATATTTGCATACACGTGCATCTCTGTATAATATTTAGTAGTGCATTGATTAAGTATATGCCGCATTATGTGACACGCATGATGCATGCCTCATATATTATATCTACACACTGCACATATGTTTACATACATACGTACATGAATATATGTATATATATATAGATGTATCTACATGTATGCCGCACACACCCACACACCCACACACCCACACTTGCTCAGAACAATCTTTGCGAATTCTGATGTGGAATGCATCTTACGTGCAAGAAACACTCCAATTACACCTGACAGGAATGGGTCGGTGAAATGACCCGAGAAACATCGAAAAGGTATCATCGCCATGTCCAGTGCTAGAAGAAATTAGTTGACAGATTGCGACAACAGTGCAGCGAAACAGGAAAAACAGAAACCAGTTGTTTGACATGCCGGTTCTTGGCTTAGCCGGTTGCCATTGCAGTGAAAAATGCAGGTACGTCGATAAGCGCCCCCATCGATATCACAGGCAACAGATGAGTGTGTTTGTCAGTGCCGGTCTCATCAGTGCCCCCGACACCCCCTGCTGAAAAACCAAGTAGAAGTTTTACATCTACTGTATTCAGATGGTTCACACACACACACACCCGCACTTGTATGCATGTATCATGGTAGCAGAGATTCACAGCATGGTCTGGTGGGTTTGTAGCAGAGTCCCCAGCCACTTTTGCAGCTTTGCCATGAGGCTACCAAAGGCCCTACCAAAGGGAGCGGAGGTAGGATTGTGGGGATAGGTCGGATAGGTATCGAGTTTCCTACTTTACATTGTGTTACTATACTGCTGCCTTGGGAATGATGGGAGCTATGGTGTTTGATTGGTGGCTGGAAGAAAACCCTTGATATGGAAGTCCTTACAGCGATCTTGTAGTTCATGTGTTTGTGAAACTGCACAAATGAGATTCCCCGTGCATGCTTTCGCCTTTCGCTGATTGAAATCTCGGACAGTTTCCTGTAGCCCACTAGGGCATACGACACCGGCCATGGAATTTCCTCTCCTCAGGTGCTCTTAGGCTGCAGCAGATCTTTGAGAAGTGCCCGTGTTCGCGTGTTCGGCGTTTAGTGGCTCGCTGATTCCCAGACATTCGTGCGGAAACCTTGTGGGAATATTTCTTGGTTCAGATCAACGTGAAGTGTACTGGCCTTGGATTATTTGGGTTTCCTTTAGACCAGGGCAAAATTTATCAGTGTTTTGTTTTTCGAGTTTCGAAACTACGCAGAACTCAGCAGAAAGGGCGGTCGATCCAAAGAGGTTCCACCGGATCAAACTTGCTATGACCAAATTCTGGAGGTACGGCGGCAATGGTCCCGCAGTCCCACCAAAGTTAGCAGGAAACCTAGGTTCCTGCGCTGGATCTGACGAGTTTCAGATTAGATGAAACGTGAGTTGCTAGCAAGGTGCCAGTCTGACAGTGCTAATTTTCCCAGTTGATACTTGGAATTGGGTGAAGAGCATGCGATGCTTGCTGATTGTACCGATGAGGCTGCATTTTTGGGACCTAGATCCCACGGTGATCGTTGCAGGCTGCACCCGGGGCACGGGAAACCAGAACAAGGTTATGTACCCAACATCTTCGGACGGACTTTTTTGTCGAAGTGCTGGACAGGGAATGCTTGCTATTCAGGTTGTGTTACTACAGGTCCTATGGTTTGACCAACTTGATGCAGGTCGAAGCAAAGTGTTGTCCTGAGAAGACTGGGCAGTCCTGTTCGTACTGTGTCCAGCTAGTGGAGGCGTCACAAAAGATATTATCTTGAGAATTTGGGTATTATACAATAATCATATATACATATCTATTTGCATATGATATGCATATGCATACACGTGCATAAACATGTTGTGTTTATATCATACATAATATATATACATATATATATACATCATATATTCACACTCATATATATGTATATATATATATGTTGTATATATATATATATATGATGTGTGTATATCCCGATATATGATGCATATGATAGATATGATATCTTGTGATTGACCTTCTTCGATTGACACGAGACTCACCATGATCTCCAGTGAGGTCGGCTCCATGTGGAGCTCCTGGGCAGCAGTCTATCCATGGGCAGCACAAGATCCCTAGGAATATCTTCCAATTCGTTCATTTCAATGTAGATAAAAATGGAGAAAGTAAACATATATACTTTGAATTAAGATTGTGGTGAGATGTGAAGCTTGATTTGAAACCTTTCACGCTTCATCTTTTGTTCACTTCCTCTATTTCAGCAAATGGTGCCATCCGGAAACCCTGCTCCGACCCATGTCGCTGACTTCAGGGGTCCGCAGAGCGAAAACACAGGTTGGTTGCCGTGGTTTGAACAGTAGGAGCATTACGAGGATGAGAAGTCCACAGTCGTCCAACTGCAAAGTGGCTGCAAAGTGGGACAGCGTTGATACCTTTGGACAATCAAAATGTGTCTATTTGAAGAAGTGGAGAGACCTTCTTCGGGGTTCCAATGCAGAGTGCACGCTTTCCACTCCTCGAATTGCATTGCCGCATGTTACTATCTATAGCCGGGCCTAGCTATGTCTGCATATGTCTGCATCAATTAGGATTTCCAGGGGTTTTGTGGCACCCTGTGCAGGCTCGGCCCTAAAGCCAGAGATTCTGGAAGCACTAACCTGCGAGGCGCACTGAAGAAATGTTTCTGCTTCGGTGAACGGTGAACGTGGGAAGGTGCCTGGTGCAGTGCTGACACCCTACGGCACTGAACTCAATCGTAAGCCAGTATGGTGAGTTTCACACGATGTGCTTGGAGTATTTGGAGTAACAACACCTGCAGATGGGAGACATAAGGAAGTCTGAATTGGACGTAGGAGCTCGGTCTTGAGTTCGCGTAAGTGGTTTTTAGACATTCCTTTGATTTCCTTAGTGGATCCTGCCTGAGGTGTTGGCGTTCGAGAATCGCAGGAGGCTCTCCTGGTTTGCTGGTTTGCCTTCCATGGATCCATGGGAACCTGTCAGAAGCTATACAAAAAGGCATGAAATTCCAAAAGATCACTGCAAGCCATCCGATTGATAAAGCATTTTGTGTCCATTTGACTAACACGACTTCAACACATTTGAGCAGTGTTCAAAGCCCTGGTTGGTTGATGATTATAGGGGATGATACTACCCAATATTAATTGGGAATTACAATAATCCAATAGGGGAATCCCGTTCTTAACTGGATCAGTGTGTTGCATTGTGTCAGGATGAGCAGGGCTTCGTTCACGTGAAATTTGCGTGGGGCACTGCTCTGGTAGCAGCCAAAGACACCAATGACAGCCGCAGTGCTGTGCTAAGGCCATTTTATTGGGTCAAAGATGTGGATATCCAAATGGACATGAATATTAACACAAATGTATATATATATATGAATATTAACCACCATTAACCACCTAGCTGCTACATACGATACGAAGTTACTACGCAAATGGATGACATGTGCAGTTGGAAGACGTTCAGATGGAGTCCGTTGAGTGCAGGAACGCAGGATCCTTTTTTTCAAGGGTCCCTGGACAAACACAGGGGAAAACACCGATTAATTATGATAAATTATGATAAATATATACATAGATATATAAATGATATATATATATATATATAAACTGATATGAATTAGGCATTGGCAATCATTGGCATACATGAAGGCATACGATTCATGAATTGCAACGTCTTCTAACGGACGTTGCAATTCACGTTGTGAATCACGTTGTTTCCCCGTGGCATTGCCATGAGCGGAGGTGGCAGCTGGACTCACTTGGCTCGCTCTTTGCTTTGCTGGTATCTGATCTAGGCACCGGCCAGGGCACCGGCCACCGCTTGGGGGTTCGATGATCGTTAGATGATGAGATGTGGGAAACCATGTGTTGATTAGATGTTGTCCTGGGAGGACCGGACATTTCTGTTTAATAGATTCTAATAGCTGTTACGTCGAAGGTCCGACTTTTTTTTTATCGAAGCAATGTACGGCCAAGATTTGGAACAGTGCTCCGACCTTCATCAATCCTGATTGATGTACATGGTATGACACTGCTATAGTGCCAATTTTGATGTACGAAGATGATTGCCTGCTATAGCTGGATCCTTGTTTGGCCAGTCGTAGCATTTCGTAACCGGTGGGCCCAGGCCATCGATCAGGCTCGGCGCGAGCGCTACCACAACTTCCGCCGTGCTGTGATGAGAATCTGATGTTAGCTGTAAGCGAATGGTATGCCAAATATCCAGCAAAGCTACAAAGCTATGCAAAGCTAAGGAAAGCTCGAACATAAGCAAAACCTTGGAAATGCTAAGAGTCGCGTAAGCTTTGTTGTAAGCTTTGTCATTGCCGGCTACATGGCTACAATGAAAGCGTTATGACGCTGAGATGCCAAGCTCCTGGCCAGATAGTGACAGCGACAGCGACGAAGAGATGGAAAGTGGAGGCAATCTGGAGGAAAGACCCCAAGGTGCGGCCGGAGGCTGCATAGCTCCGCTGCATGAAAGGACGCACAGAAGTAGGGAGCAGTGCTTCGTACGATCCGAAGTTCCCGGTGAAGTACTGCGTGAACACAACCAGAGAACAAGAGAACAAACACTTTCCTTGTCAGGCTTGGCCTCTGTCAAAGCCTTGTTGGCATGGTTGGAGCAGGTTCCTAGCTGCTGGGGGTTTTGAGCATGCTGGAATGTTTAGTTAATTATGCTGGTGAATGTTGATGACATGTTTCGGGCTTTTTTTATCTACAAGGATCATATTCTGAATCTTAAGTGCTATCCTTTATGAATACAGACTCGGAGAATACAAAGTCAAGGCAGCGCCCGTTTGTTCGATCTTGGGGAAGCTGGGTGCTTTGAATCCGTTCGACACTCATTACACTAATGGGCGCGAGGAATGGTAGCGAATAAGAACAACCTTCAGACCACTCACTGCAAGAGATCATGAAGGAGAAGCAGGGAAAGCACCATCAATTACCGCACCCATGGATTTGATCCGGGTAGTTTTTGGTGCCTATGTTGGAGAATTAATACCTGAAAAAACAGTGACAAAAAAAACAACCGGGGGAACAAGTTTCTGACACAGATGTTCTTCAAAAACCTTTTCACCTGTATTCATGTTCCTTTTTCATTTGTGTCACATTGTTCAATCTATCCGCACAAAATTCTTTGACTATCGCCTCTTTCTTCTACCATTTCGCTACCTTTCTTCAGTCGTCTTTTCTCTTCGTTTTCTTCACCATTTTGTTACTTTTTCAGACATGTCTTGACCCCTCTTTTTACATTTCTTTTACTTCTTGCATTTTCTTTCGACGTTTTGGGACTGTAGGCCACTTGCTAACAAGGAAAGTCACTTTTTGGTTATTCCCTGTCTTTCCTCCAGCTACCGACCCTTCAAATCCATAAACATATAATTTCAAAACCCTTCAACTCCACCATAAACATATAATTTCAAATTTCAAAGAGCAGAATTTGATACAAGCTTAAAATTTGCTGTGTGGCATTAGATAGCCCAAAACCAACTTTTGTGCTGCAGTATTGCACCAATTTCTAAACGATTTTCCATCAATCATCACAGTATAGCATTGAGCATTCCAGTCGGTCCTCACCGTTTGCATCTACCATCAAACACTGGAAGAACGCATGACGTCTCTCCAAGCATGGTGCTCATTTTTCTGTAACGTGTAACCATAGGCGTTTACAGTGTATGTAAGCAATCCACGAGCCATTGGTTTTACTGGCAGCCACTGTGGAGAAGTCGGCCCCTCAAAGTATTGCAATGAAATTCTTTGTTTTCTCTATAGTAGTGCTTCTGCAAAACAGCACCTTCGTATTCCAATCAAACATTGGAGCTCCCACAGCATTAATCACGGCAACCGGGCAACATGGCAAACCAGCCTGATCTAGCAAATCATCAACTTTTGCCTGCAGCATCAAATGCCCTTGACGAAAACGACAGTTTTGCAGGTTGAGTTTGCTTTGCGCTCTGTGCTTACCATGTTCTAGACGGGAAGAACAGAATTGCTTGGGACAGCCCGGTACTTGTAGTTTTTTCATGCTTCCCCTTCATCCGGCATCCTGCTGGCTCCACTTGTGGCAGAAATCCCAGGGCCTTCGTCCTATGTTCAGGTCCCCATCCATCTCCCATCCGTTTGTGAAAAATCCAGCGTCCCAGCGTCCCAGCGTTCCAGCCCGGCCGCGACGGCAGCGAATCCGAATCAGCAAGAACTTCAGAACTTCAGAATTCAATCAGAATACCATCACTGTATATCACTGTACCTTTTGAATGCGGAATCAGAGATCTTTTTGCCACTGCCTTCGGTCATTCCAGGCAGCCATGGAACCAAAGGCGTCGCAGCAACAGGCGGATTTTTTGTTTTTTTCGTGCTCCAGAGTGGTCGATGATGGTCGATGCGTTGCTTAAGCTTTGAGTCATTGTCAAAGTCATTGTCAATGTCATTGTCATCATTTCAAGAATATTTCATGAGAGGGATATAGATGGAACGGGGTCATTCTGCCATAGATGATCTAATATAGATGATCATATATTGGATATCAGAGACCGCGGCAGGCATTGCTGGACTTGGCCCTGTTGCTTTCTGGCCTGGTGAGCGGCCGTGCAGAGTTGCTGAGGCTGGAAGATCGGTGATCTCATTGGGAATTGAATTCATTCCAGGGGCCGTTTGGAAGGGACTGCTTTTTGGGATCCGAGGAAAACATAGTGTGATCAACAGCTGACGTCGAATTTGTGAGTTTGACAGAAATGCTGAAACACAGCAGGCCTGGACCCAGGAATTCCCTGGGTGCCAGCTGACCTTTGATCCTAGGTTGGAAGGGATTAGCAGCAGCCCTCAGTTGCAGGCGCCTCCGGATGATTGATGCAGGCTTTCATTCCCCATGAATTGGGCGGTTTGGAATGTTTGGAGCCTTGGACCCAACTTGGATCCAACTTGGAACTTCATGAACACACGGACCCTGTGATTCGGATCTTTTTATTTGATGCTCATATTGGGTTTGGTAGACTCCTATTAATGGTTAACAATGGCTAACAATGGTTACTTTTGTTGTTACTAATGGCTAATGGTTAACAATTTCTAGCCATTAATTACAAGCCATTGTTAGCCAATTTAATAATGGTTAACCATATTATAGGAATGGTTAACAATGGTTACTGTATTTATCTAAAATGGTTGAGATAGATTCATCCCTGATAGATTCCTGGTAGGCAGAACTGATGGCAGCAGATGCCTTGCGTATTCACCTGGGACTTCTGGTTGGGGAGCTCAACTGTCGGACTGTGCTGTGACCCACAAAAAAAGAAAGGCCTTCTTCAGCTCTTTCAATGGTATTTCAATGGTATTTCAATGGTTTTTCAATGGTATTTCAATGGTTTTTCCAGATTCCATGGGTTGTTTGTTCCATCACAGGAACGGCTCGGCCGCTCTGGACCCCGAAAAAGTGCTGGCTTGGCAGATAGCTGCCGAAGTTGGTGCCAGGTGCAGCGAGTACCAAAAATGAGTCACTAATAGTAACTGTATATGATCACATAATGACATACATATACTTATATATATATATAACAATCATATATCTGGGTATATCGACCGAAATTTGTTCTCCCGAAGCCTGGAATCATGGTTTCTAAGGGAAATCATCCGCATGTGAGGCCTTAATTCAGATTAGTGAAATATTGTAAATTGCCCATATGTATGTAGATCGTGGTGACGTTGCAGATATTTGCTTCGTACATTTGCTGACTTTTTGTGAGAACAATGCAGGCAAGACAGGAGTAGGATCTTCGAAGAGAGAGAGAGAGAGAGATAGACACGTTGGATATGATGATGTGTGCAACTTGCGTGTTTGAGTTCCACGTATGCCTCAATCCTTTTAATGGAACATTGAATTTTGCCCTGGATGAGGTGGGGGA
>CAMXCT020001829.1:92020-129594 GCA_947184155.2 Cladocopium goreaui
TAGGATTCCATTAGGATTCCATTAGGATTCCATTAGGATTCCATTAGGATTCCATTAGGATTCCATTAGGATTCCATTAGGATTCCATTAGGGTTCCATTAGGATTCCATTAGGATTCCATTAGGATTCCATTAGGATTCCATTAGGATTCCATTAGGATTCCATTAGGATTCCATTAGGGTTCCATTAGGATTCCATTAGGATTCCATTAGGATTCCATTAGGATTCCATTAGGATTCCATTAGGATTCCATTAGGATTCCATTAGGATTCCATTAGGATTCCATTAGGATTCCATTAGAATTCCATTAGGATTCCATTAGGATTCCATTAGGATTCCATTAGGATTCCATTAGGATTCCATTAGGATTCCATTAGGATTCCATTAGGATTCCATTAGGGTTCCATTAGGATTCCATTAGGATTCCATTAGGATTCCATTAGGATTCCATTAGGATTCCATTAGGGTTCCATTAGGATTCCATTAGGATTCCATTAGGATTCCATTAGGATTCCATTAGGATTCCATTAGGATTCCATTAGGATTCCATTAGGATTCCATTAGGATTCCATTAGGATTCCATTAGGATTCCATTAGGATTCCATTAGGATTCCATTAGGATTCCATTAGGATTCCATTAGGATTCCATTAGGATTGCATTAGGATTGCATTAGGATTGCATTAGGATTCCATTAGGATTCCATTAGGATTCCATTAGGATTCCATTAGGATTCCATTAGGATTCCATTAGGATTCCATTAGGATTCCATTAGGATTCCATTAGGATTCCATTAGAATTCCATTAGGATTCCATTAGGATTCCATTAGGATTCCATTAGGATTCCATTAGGATTCCATTAGGATTCCATTAGGATTCCATTAGGATTCCATTAGGATTCCATTAGGATTCCATTAGGATTCCATTAGGGTTCCATTAGGATTCCATTAGGATTCCATTAGGATTCCATTAGGATTCCATTAGGATTCCATTAGGATTCCATTAGGATTCCATTAGGATTCCATTAGGATTCCATTAGGATTCCATTAGGATTCCATTAGGATTCCATTAGGATTCCATTAGGGTTCCATTAGGATTCCATTAGGATTCCATTAGGATTCCATTAGGATTCCATTAGGATTCCATTAGGATTCCATTAGGATTCCATTAGGATTCCATTAGGATTCCATTAGGATTCCATTAGGATTCCATTAGGATTCCATTAGGATTCAATTAGGATTCCATTCGGATTCCATTAGCGATTCATTCGGATTCCATTAGGAGTCCATTAGGATTCCATTAGGATTCCATTTAGGATCCATTAGGATTCCATTAGAATTCCATTAGGATTCCATTCAGGATTCCATTAGGATTCCCCATAGGGATTCCATTAGGATTCCATTAGGATTCCATAGGATTCCATTAGGATTCATTAGGTTTCCATTAGGATTCCATTAGGATTCCATTAGGATTCCATTAGGATTCCATTAGGATTCCATTCGGATTCCATTAGGATTCCATTAGGATTGCATTAGGATTGCATTAGGATTGCATTAGGATTCCATTAGGATTCCATTAGGATTCCATTAGGATTCCATTAGGATTCCATTAGGATTCCATTAGGATTCCATTAGGATTCCATTAGGATTCCATTAGGATTCCATTAGAATTCCATTAGGATTCCATTAGGATTCCATTAGGATTCCATTAGGATTCCATTAGGATTCCATTAGGATTCCATTAGGATTCCATTAGGATTCCATTAGGATTCCATTAGGATTCCATTAGGATTCCATTAGGGTTCCATTAGGATTCCATTAGGATTCCATTAGGATTCCATTAGGATTCCATTAGGATTCCATTAGGATTCCATTAGGATTCCATTAGGATTCCATTAGGATTCCATTAGGATTCCATTAGGATTCCATTAGGATTCCATTAGGATTCCATTAGGGTTCCATTAGGATTCCATTAGGATTCCATTAGGATTCCATTAGGATTCCATTAGGATTCCATTAGGATTCCATTAGGATTCCATTAGGATTCCATTAGGATTCCATTAGGATTCCATTAGGATTCCATTAGGATTCCATTCGAAAATCTGCAGAGGTAACTTAGGTAGGCAAGGCCAGGCTGTTGCGAAACCTCTTGGTGAAGCCTCTTAGGTGTCCAATTGTTTTCCAAATTTGGGACTTATTCGGAGTTGACCACCGGGCATATCTATCTTCCGGAGATGCCAAAGGTGCACTGTTGTGTCAGCCCGGCCTCAAGTTCTCACAAATTAATACATGTTAATACAACAAGATATCTAAGATATCTAAGATATCTATCTTTATATTTCAAGCATTTCCAACCTCAACGTCCGGTCGCGCATTTCCATCGCCACGAAAAAAAAGGTCTTCCACGTCAGCTGAGTGGTACACCTGCAGTGGCATACAGTGGAGGTGAAGAGCCCAGCTGGGGTGGGCTGATGGCTTTCGAGTTGCGAAACCGATGGTGGGAATATCATGGGAATATCATGGGAATATCATGGGAATATCATGGGAATATCATGGGAATATCATGGGAATATCATGGGAATATCATGGGAATATCATGGGAATATCATGGGAATATCATGGGAATATCAGGAAAAAAATCTGTGTGTGAAAAGGAAAGTCTTGAAAAGTCACTGTCTCTACTCTGTTGCGAAACCGTTCTCATTCGCATTTTCATGTTCATTGGAAATGCCGAGAATGATAGCTTTCTCGCTTTGGCAACTTACATATGTACATATATATATATACACACACCTACTTCCAAAATCGTATCGAGTATTGGAAGTCAGTGTATGTCAGTCTTTGAAGTCCTGCCGAAGGAAGGCACTCGCCCAAAAACTCAGCTGGAACCCAAATCCGAACATCGAATTGCCCGGCACTGCAGGGCCCTGAACCCAAACCGCAAGAAAGATGAAGGGAACCTAATCCTTTCTCAGCTTAGGCTTAGAACTCCCTAAGAATCCCTCACGTACCTGTACTTTCTCTCTCTTTTTTTTTTCTCTCTCTCTCTCTGTGTCTTACGTCGCTTTTCATGACGGGAACATTGTGGTCCAGAGATTGTTGGCTTTGAACATGGCGTCCTTGGCCTTTTGCTTGGTCGAGAATTTCTTTATCGCAAGTATGCTCCGCCGTGCACCAATCGTCAAGCCTGGCACTTTGATCTGTACCTTCTCTGATCACACCAGCTGCCCCACGATGCAATACACCTTTTCCAACAGTCTCCAATGAGTGTTTCTATTTTGGTGAGGAAATGTGAGGAATGCTGCTCCCCTAGTACCTATTTTTGGTGTGCTTACTGGTGCTGTGAAGCAATGTTGAGGAGCCCTTAAAGTTGATTCGTCGGAATATGTTGGTGCTGTGGTGCCCAATCTGCACGTGCCAGCACTTCCGCCTGGACCGAGCGCTTCGCCTTGAGCTCAGACTCCAGATCCGTGCTGTGTTTGCTTGATGTCTTTGGAAAATTCCGTGCTGTTTTTCCACAAAAAGCTGTTTGCCAAGGCCAGATGTGGTGCGAAGGGCTCGGGCCTTGGTAAACCGGGCAGATTTGAGCGGCGGGTTGGATGCTGTGAGTTTCCCAGCAGCGGTTGCAGCGGTTGCAGCCAAGCCAGCTGTTCACATGAAGCCGAAAGGCTAGAAGCTTTCACTATCGGAGGTGTTATGAGGTGTTCGCTAGTTACCCAAACGTAATATCTATGGGAAGCTTGGCACCGCACCAGCTGAACCAAGTCTTCAACACCTTTCTCTTTCGCGCCTAGCCGGGCACCTGGCAGTTCGAAGGCTTTTTTTGAGCTCCGCGGAAATGCATGACCGTGGATGGTGAAGATGTCGTCTGATTATGAACCATTTAAAGAAAGAACTGTACTACGAGTGCTAGGTCCTAGGTGTTTTTTATGTGCTCCGTCCACTGCGAGTACGGAGCCGACTTTGAATAAAACTGAGTGGCTGCTAAAGCCCTGTAGGTTGATGTTTTGGTTCGGGGATTACCCTCTGGTAAACATACAAAAAGCTATTGAACATGGCCCAATCGAAATAGTGGGATTTACCCATTAATAGCATGGTGGATCTTTCCAGTTCGCTATGTTAGTTTTTACCAGAGGTTTTTTTCCCAAAATTCATTGGGGATGGTGATCTAATGGGGGAATCCCGTTGAAAAAAACAGTTTTTCGCAAAAGTGCTTCAGGTCCGGGCCTTGATTGCATGCCGAATCTCTGGCTGCCCGGGACCTGAATTTCCACCTGTGCAGGTATTTCTCCGCATGATTTGAAATACACAGATGTATCCGCTTATCCTCTGGTAAACTAACATAGCTATTGAAAATCACCATTTTTAATGGGTAAATCCACTATAAATGGCCATTTTTAACAGCTATGTTAGTTTACCAGAGGGTAAATCTGATATGTACCGTTTGAATTTGAATGTTTTCTGACCTTCAAATCCATGCAACCTGTCCACACTCTTGCATACTTTGGCATTCACTGTGAAATTTCTAGATAATCAGACACCTCGTGTTGTCTAAACACCTTATCATTCTTTAGAGACTTGCATGGTGTACTTAGTGTGGAGAGTGGGTAGGTTAGGTTGGCACAGAGCTCATTAGGAAGCATGCCAGGTTTTCCGTGATGTCCTGGGTTGAGTGCCCTGTGAGGAATGTTGTGCGAGATCAAAAGAATGCTGTTGCATGCCTGCCTAATATGGTTTCTCACTGAGCCTTGTTCTCTACAGTTTTTTTAGGGTTCTGATTCTTTAGAGAACCTTGTTTTGTAAGTATGTTCAGCTGCATTCAATCCCCCCAAAACTAGACTAGAATCCAGCTGGAACCCCAGAGCCTTGGAAGCAATCCCGGTGGCTGAAGCCCAATTTTTTTTATGTCTTTCTTGCTGTGTCAGGCCAGATCGACTGCCAGCGAGTTGGGGGCACAGCATATGCTGTGACAGGATTTTGCTATGACTATGACTTTTGTCTCTAAAGGCATATTGGAAGATTACCTGCATGCTTCAAAGATCTTCAAAATAGGGCGAAAGGCATGTGAGCAGTGTTCAACCCCCCTCTGTCATTCCATTGAATCCTGGTTGGTTAATAGGGATTTCCCTATTGGATTAGATCACCATCCCCAATTAATTTGTATTAACTTTGGGTTTTGTCTCATCCCCGAAGCAATCGTCAACCAACAGAGGTAGATCGCAGCCACTCATGTTTGCATGTTGAATTTGAGGTGAGAGCTGGAGTTTTTCGCCCTTGTGCCGTAGCAGGCAGAGTGACGTAGCCCGAAAAGTCGCCCGAAAAGTCCTCAGGGGATGCATGCTAACCGACATGCTAACCGACTCTCCGAGAGTCGGAAGGAGTTCTTGTTTAGTTCGGCGGATTCGAATTGAGATTGAGTCGAAGCATGTCTGTCGAAGCATATAAAAACCCATGTTAAACATGGTTAAACATGGTTAAACCATATGAAGTTGAAGATTTTCCCAGAGCCACAAGTTTCTTAGTCTCTGCTGTCCATGTTTCGATCCGATTTGCCAGGCCTTTCGAGGTTGCCACGGTGCCGGGAGATGCTGCAAGGGAGGTCAGGCAGGTGGAGGAAGCAACCGCAGGCTGGATATGCATCCAACATGTTCAACATCGATATTTCAACAGCAGTTTGAATATGTTGAATATGTTTTTTTCATCAATTGGCTAATCAGATTTAATCTCTGCTAATCAATTGGCTAATCTATGCTGATCTTTTTTTTTCACTTTCGCACTTCGTCCTTGTTGGTGCCACGCTCGCAACGGGAGATCGTTGCCGGACCGCAGGCAGCGAGGTGCAGAGTTCTTTTCCAACCGAAACGCTGCCCAGCGAGACGCCGGCCACAGCTTCACCCAGCGAAACGCCGGAAAAAACACCCCAGGTCGTCCCGATTGGGGGGGAGCAGAAACATAGGCTTGATGAGATATACCATATATAGATAGAAAATCTATATCCTTCTATAGATATTAGTAGAATTTGGTAGATATAGACAAAAGAGACCTAGAATCTGAAAAAATGACTGAATTGCATGTAATTTGTCGAATACAGAAGTATCAAAGCTCGTCAAAACTCGCCAATTTCATCCTATCCTCAACTGCGAGCGCTTCCGTCGGGAGGCGTCTGAACCAGGCAGAGCCTGCGGATTGTGTGCATTCGTTGTTTTCAAACCGCAATGTCGAAAAGGGGAACTTGTTTTTTCAGCAGACATTGTTCCACTCGATCTGGCTGTGGGCTTAGATGGCAATCTGCGTCTTTTTTTTGGGTAAATTTCTGTAGGTCCTATAGGTGATAGGTACATAATTTCGGCACTTGATGAGTTGATGAGACATGTTGGTCTTCAAACAGATGTTGTTGTGTCCCAGATGCGACTTGCTCCCTCAGCAGGCAGGGCCAGACGGTCGCCTTTGGCAAGACATGAAGACATGTTGATGTTCGTCCGCAGAAATTGGCTTCTGTTCATTGCTTGGAAGACAAATGTGGAACACCTTTGCAGGACGAAAGCTCGGTCCCTCTATGTGGCTCCTTTGCAAAACAGGCAAGTAGGCATGCAGCAGGCTGTGTGCGTATGTACAGAGTTCTCATACCCTGCGCATCATTTAAATAATCTATATATTTGTGGACACGCACAGGGCACACACACACAAATTTGCATACATATCTTGAATGCATATCTTGATGATTCTTGAGGCATTCACAGTCTGCATAGACGTTGGGACTTTGGAACATTGATAGCTTGATTTCGCCGCAATTCAACTGGAGACAGGCTATGGTAGGGCTAGGTGGTGTCTGCAATGACACACCCACTGTGGCAAAGTCTGGTGGACGCAATCATCGTTGGACCTTCGGCCAAAAACAGCTGCAGGAAAACGGGGAAAGACACACCAAAGGCCGACAAGGCCAGTGACGTCGAGTAAAACTGAGCTTCACAAAGCATGCCTTGGCAGTAGGCCCAAATTTTGTCAGACTGGTGCAGTCTGTACTTTCTGTACTTTCTGTACTTTCTACTGTTAGCATTGTTCGCCAGCTCGCAGCTGGATCCCCTGGGAGGCCACGGCGTCTCCGGTGCGACGAGTCAAGTCTGTTCCATGGCTGCAGGGTTTTCCGTTTTGAAACTTGGAATGAAAATGGCCTTGTTTCCAGCTTGGACTTGACACTTTGCTGCAAAGTTTCTAAGATTAGTAGATAAATATTAGTGTATGATTATCATTGATGATCACTAATCCCTTCCCCCTAATATTAAACACCCCATTTCTATGGTCCCAATGATGTGGAAATTCCCTACATCCACCATGGTTTCGAACGGGGTGTTTAATATTAGGGGGATGAGATTATCATTATTACTAATCATAATTACAATAATGGTAATCATACGGTTATGTTTATGAATCATACTTACCGTTTAATATTTGGTTATGGATCAGTGTTTCCAATGGTTTCTATTTTATCCCCCTAATATGATTTATCAATGATTACCCCTATTGATTATCATTCATTATCACCATTGATTCATTATCCCCAATTGATGATTCATATTACCATTGATATTATGGTAATTATCATGGTAAATCATTGATAATTCATTACCCCTAATATTATTTATCAAAGAATACCATATGATTCACGTCTCGTCCACTTGGTCCCAAGTTTGGTCCACTTGCGGTCCACGAAACTGCCACGAAACAGGAGAAGGCGCCCGCGAGGGTTTGGCGCTAGGCTGGATGGCATTCGTCGAGGGATCCAGCTATTTTTGTTGGGGATTTTCCCAAAACCATCCAGCGATAAAGGGATAGCCCCATTTATGGAAACCACCATATGTATATATATATATATACATATATATATATATATATCAGTGAATCTCAATATGGACTTGGGAGACTCAGTCGTCAGAACTGGATCATGGAATCGCTGTGTCCTCTCGGGGATTTTCAAGTCTGTGCCAGTGAAACACCATTCCGGACAAACAGCTTCGAAGTAGGGCACACACGTCAGAAGTTGCAGCTTGCTCACATTGCAACTTTGCCTCAAACTGCTGGTGTTTGGTTCAAAGGCACTGTACAGAAAAAAAACATGGCAGAAGGCAAAATGGAATTCAACATCACAAAATCATAAACCTGCCTCAAGATAGTGCCACCTGACTGAAATATTTGTTTCAGCAAATAAGAGATTTAGAGTATCCATGCGCACAGACGCACACGCACACAAGTGCTTGCTGCGGCTTAGGCGTCCATTTTTGAATCCGCTTGATGCAGATGTCACAATCCAGTGCATGTAACAATCCAGCGAAGGATTTCACAGCATTTGGTAGTGCTTGCGTTGAGATGCAGATGGATGCAAATGTAGCTCCTGGAAGCCTTGTGCTGCTGACCACCAAGGATAAAAACACTTTTTCCATCAGCCAAATGTCTGCAGACACAACAAATGGATACACATGGCCCCACTGTGCCCACAGAAAAAAATCTTCACCTGGAGGACAAGCTAACTCCGATTGGAGAAGATGAGGCATTTGATTTCAATGGAGCCCAGGCCTGCGATCTTGAAATCACTTGAAATCACTTGAAATCACTTGAATCAGCCGTGATTGGGATGAGAGAATTGAAACGCTGCGGTTGGTCATATTTTTGTCATCCAAAAATCGTCATCCACTTAGTTGATCGACAGCAGGCACAGTTAGTCGAGAATGGTGGTGACCTGGGACTACTGGCCGCTGGCTCCAAAATAGGCTGCAACGGCTGCCCGTATTTCAGTGCATGACTCTTTGATGGACCGTATTTCACCAATGACTTCTGCCATACACAGATTACACAGATTACGCAGATTACACAGTGCAGTGCTGCTAGCGGTGCTACTGGAAGACTTTCAAGACCAATGCCTCTTCGACATACTTCGACCTTGGGCTGAGCGTCGCCAACGTCCGAGGTCTTGAGCTTCAGTGGCTACTTTTTACAAGTCCCAGTGACAGCTTGCAGGTTGTGCCCCAAGGGATTCTGGGTAAATTGTAACGACCTCACTGCGACCTCACTATAATCATAGTTAGTAAGAAGAATCATCCCCAGGATAGCCTTATTTCAGGTTAGTGAATTATTATAATTTACCCAGATTATTGACTATTGTTCATGTCCATGCAATTTGTTGGCTCTATGCATCTCAATGGATCATCGAATTGGCTTGAAGTTTTGGATAGATTGCAGATGTGGCACGAGTATGCCAAGAGTATGCCAAGAGTTTTTCTTTCAGCTGAACCTCAAACCGACAGTTTCAATAAGTTCTCAATGAAAAACATGTACCCTCTGGTAAACATACAAAAACCTATGGAAAATCACTATGTTCATAGGTCAATCAACTATAAATGGGCCATTTTCTACAGCTATGTTGGTTTACCAGGCCGGGTAGGTGTCAATGAGACGACTGCAATAAAATCTGGATCTTTCCGAATCGCCAGGCTTCTAACTGCGGAGGAATTACACGGCTATGACCTAGTCCTGGGACCCAAATCTTCTGCGGAGGAGCGATTTTTTTCTCTGGATTAAGGGCCTGGAACGGGCAATCATTGGCAAAATTGTGGAACATGATATGTCTAATTCATGTCTACCATCTGGTTATGACTAACATAGCCATGGAAAATCACCATGCTATTAATAGGTAAACCATGTATTTCTATGGGCCATTTCCCATGGCTATGTTAAATAACCAGAGGGTAATTGTCTAATTGTCGAATTCCTAAAATATCACATGGACATTAATATGGACAACGTGACAGTCAGACAGTCAGTGCATTTCTCGAATGCAGAGTTTGTGACCGAGTGGAGACCACCTGCAGGGCTTGGCACAACAAATGCCGGACTTACTTCTGGAGAAGGGCTACGTTTGGGCGCCCGGTTTCCCCGAGGCTGAGAGGCTACATTGCCAGAGCTCCGTTGAACAGTCTACAGTAGAGTCTACAGCATAGCGATTTTTCTCGCATTTCGAAGAAAAGAAATGGCTTTGCGAAGGGTGGTTGCTAGTACTTGCCTTGTGCTTCTGTACAAGACCACTGCGATGATTGCGTCTTAAATGGATTCAAATGGCCTTTTTACCATTTTTTACCTGTCCTTCTCGTAAAATTCCAATGAAAAGCACCTAGAACCATCAAATCTGGACGATCCAAGTCATTTAGGGCTCCGCTCTGGTTCCAGGAATTTTTCAAACCGCCGAGGTCACGACGCATGTCATGTTGCCTGCGCGGACTCGTGCTGGGATTCTGGCCACTGTGAAGCAGCTGGATGAATACTTTGGGCGCTTGCCCTTTGAGCATCTTGGCGACATATGCTGCGCACAAAAAAGGTTGTCTGATGTCTGATGTTGGCGATGCATGGCGATAGTTAGTAGTAAAACTGCCATATCGTTCTGAAGTTCAGGTTAGTTGATGTGAATTTTCCTTCTCCCCACATGGTGCCAGTTGTAGGAACGTTCTGAAAAACTCAGTGCCAGTGCGCTAAAATCTCTTTCCGTTGGTGATTTTGTGCCTCCACGCGAATGATCCAGATCCGACTTGTTGGCCCATGAGGTTCGAACTTGGCTACTTGGGCCGTGGTGACTCTCGTTCGGATAGGGTGGCGATGCTAGAGGCTGGATTCACACGGGATGTATGCTGCAATCCTTGAGGTTCATCGTCGGGTCATCGAAATAGACACACGGGATGTAATTATCACATACCGAGACTTCAACATCACTACAATGAGGAGCGAAGTGAAAGATGTGAATCCATGAACCTTATCAATCAGTTCTGAATCTAGCCCACAGAACCACAGAAAATACCACCGGATTCTCCTGCGCAGTCGCTAGAGTCAGCGGCAGCTTCTGGATTGCTGGCACAGGAGCAGAGTGCAGGGACGCTTAGGAGATTCATTGAGGATTTCGTTGGAATCTTCTGGACAGATCTGTTCCTGTGAGTTCGATCTGACAAACTCTGGGAGAAGAAATTTTCGCAGTGTCATGACTCTCATGACTTAGCTAACCGGTTACACAGAAGCGGACACTCTATGACACTGGAAAACCTTCGAAATCCATTGCAGACACCCAGGTGGCAGAGCACTTGAGGCTGATGAAAGCTGGGCTCCTGCAGACCTTTGGCTTTCGTCTCTCAAGTCGTGGCATGGCTAAATGGTGGTACCTTTGGGGGCTTCAGGGCACGACAATCGTGGCTAGATCCAAAGAAATGGCTTCTGGACTTAAAAACTCCAGTGTTGCACATCCAAATGGCTTCTGGATTCTCTAATTTTTCGCCCCGGATATGCCCAGATGGTGTACAGCATGAGGCGTTGAGTCCGTGATGCGTGATGCGTTGTTGCTCAGGTACCACTTTGCTGTTGCGTTTAAGTGGGGCAACTGGGGCAGACTCCGAAGCTGCCGAGCCTCCAAATGCTGCTCAGGCTGTGCCTTGGCATTTCTGGATGTGACATGCTCATGCAACACGATGTCCCTGCAACATGCGACAAAATATACCACTCCATCCACTGCGTCTTCTTGATCTTGCCACACTTTGCAAAGTACATGTGCCGTGGTCAAAACATGAACCCAGGACCGACATCTCACAATTTAATTAGGATTGCAGTTGTGAACCCCACAGCAGTGCACCAGAAAGTCGGAAAAATCATGAAGTTGAATGCTGACATTGTAGCTTTATCTGAAACCAGTGCTACTCATGCAGTACAGAGTCAGGTCAACAAAGATTTGGTTGGTTGTGGTTTCCATGCATTTTGGTCGGCTACGGTTTCATCAAAGAAGTTTTCTTCTGATAATCGCCCGTCCCTTCGTGGTGAAGCGCTTGGATCTGCACTTTTTACTCATTTGCCATCTAGGAAGCCACGGTCTGGTTTCACTGACATGTTATGGGAGACACAACGGATTTCCATGGCAATTGTTCGACTAGGTGGACGTGAGGTACTTTTTATTTCAGTTTATGGATTTGCAAATCGGTACAGAGAAGGAAAAAAACCAAATGACCTGTTGTTGGCCAGCCTAATCCCTGTGATTACTGAGGTTGGACTACCCTTTTGCATTTTGGGTGATTTCAATGAACCACCTGGTCGTTTACCATCATTTCAATTTTTCCGTGACATGGGTGCATGGGAAGCTTTCACATGGTATCAAGCGAAAACAGGTATTCTTCTTCCTGCAACATGTGCTGGTTCAACAAGGAATGACACTGCAATTATTCATCCATGGCTGCTTCAGTTTGTTCATTCGATGGAGGTTTCTAGTGATGTTGTTTTTGAGCCGCATTCACCATTGTGTATGACATTCAAGTTTGAGGACAGTCAGATCAATTCTTTCACCTGGAATCTTCCGAAATCATGGGCACCTTATTGTCCCGATGCTACAATCATACATGAAGAATATGAGCCTGTTGATTTTAACGCATTGGAACAGCAATACAGACAACAGAAAACAGGTTTTATTGATGCCGCTTTTTTGACATGGTCTCGTGCCGTTGAATCAGCTGTCGATAAAGCGCTGGTAAGAGCACATGTCAGTGACCCACAGAGACACGTGAAACCAGGTCTGCATGCTTCGTTTAAAGGACGAGGTTGTTTTGAAAAAAAGTTTGTTGAAGTCGCGCAATCAAGAGTGAAGTCAGACAGACATGGTGGTTATACGCCACCAAGTGAAGTTTTTACACTGAGATCAAGATTGAAAGTGCGACAAGTCCGACGACTGAAATCTTTAGTGCGAAGACTCAAGAGTCTTGATTCTACATTTGGACAACATGGGTACAGGGAGGATGGGATGATGGCGGCTCAGAAGGAGTGGGATGCAATTTTGAGTGCCAAAGGCTATGGCAACAAGTGGTCCAATTGGATTTTGGCCTTTGATGCTGTTGCCTACCTGCCTATGACAGTTCCTGATGTTGAAACTATTGATTTGGTGACACAGATCACTGAACATGATTGCAATTGTGCCTGTGTGGAAGAGAGTCGGTGCAGACGTAACAGGTTCCGCGCTTCCATCCAATTTGATCAAGAACATGACTTTTCGAAGTTGAGTTACAAAATTGTCAAGGCCAAGAAGACATTACAGCTGTGTGATGTACCTATACAAAGGAAGGTTGGAGCGAAACTCATGAGATCCCGTGTTGGAGCAACGGCTCTGTGGCTGGATGAGATAATTCATATTCCTTCACACTCGTCTTTGCAGTTCAATGATGCGACACTGGAGTTTTTGGAACAACAGGGGCAGAAGATTTTCTTCCGACACGTTTCAGGGAGACTTGAACCTACTGGAACCTTGTGTGCAACTTTTCATGCGGTCACTGATGGGGAAATCTTGCATGAATTTGAGAAGTTTTGGAAACCTTACTGGCAGAGAGATGAAAGACAAGAACAATTTCAGGATGAGACCTGGGAACCATTCATGCGGAAGATGGAACAGGGTTTTTTACCCAAATTTCCTGCTATTTCCATGGACATGGACAACACTAAGGCATGGATGGCCTTGATTAGAAAACTCCCGGCCAACAAAGCAGTGGGACCTTGCGGTTGGTCCAACGAGGAACTGAAAAGTTTACCTGAGATTTGTATTGCTGATCTTGTCAGGATATTCAATTTTGCGATGGTTTATGGCTTTTCTTCGAATATGATGATGGCCAAGACTATTTTGTTATCCAAAAAAGAGTGCCCTCAGTCAACGCACGACGCCAGACCGGTGACTATTTTGAGCTGCTTGTATCGACTGTTTGGCAAGATGATTTTCAAAACTGTGGCACATGTATGGAAAAATTACTTTCCTGCTGCTATCTCAGGTGGACTTCCGGGTAGGGGCGTTAAAGAGATTGCTTACACTCAAAAGAGGGCAATTGAAGATGCTCTGAACGGTGGTTTGACATGTGGTGGTTATTCATTGGATTTGATCAAGGCGTACAATACGTTTGGTCGCTTTGCTGTGGCACAAATCATGATACATTTGGGAGTCCCATATATCATGGTTATGTCATGGATCGACAGTCTGGACAAGATGGTACGATACCCCACCTTGAATGGACAAGTTGGTGATGGGATTCAATCCACTACTGGTGTACCAGAAGGATGCTCAATCAGCGTACTTGCTATGTTGGCTACATCGGCATTCTTTTACTATGGGATGTGTGAACATGTAATGCCATTTGCATACGCTGACAATTGGAGCTGGCTTACAAGACAACAGCGAGCTCATGTGCTTGCGTTTGAATGCGTTAAGCAACTGACAGATGTGCTGAGACTGCGTATTGATCATGCAAAGAGCTGGCATTGGGGGACTACCAAGGAGTTCCGAAAATTTTGTGCTGACAATTTAACCATTGAGGATGGTGAGATTATTGTCAAAACGGCTGTCAAAGACCTTGGTGAGATTGTTCACTACAACAAGTCGTTGTCTCTTGGATTTGTGAAAGAGAAGATTCAGGAGTCAAATGCCAGAATCAACCGGATCGAATCAATACCTTGCTCACTGCAGAAGAAAGCACTTATGATACAGACCTCTGTCTATCCCATGGCTTTTTACAGTGCTGACACGGTATACGTGGGACAGCATCATTTTACAACAATGAGGCGTGCCATTACTCATGCCCTGGTGGGCAATTGGCATAATGCATCATCCGTCATCGCTTGCTGTGGGATTTCCAGGTTTTTGCAAGACCCTTTTGTGTTTGTTTTATGTCATTGTGCTCGAACAGTTCGACGTTTGGCCAATGTGGATTTTGAAATGGCCGTGGCCACAATCAACTTTGCGGTACAGTACAATGGATGTCGTCCATTTGGTCCGGCAGGAGTATTAAAATGTTATCTCAATCAGGTTGGTTGGGAGCTTGACAATTCAGGTACGGTTTCAGGACCTGAATTACTTCACTGCAATATTTTGACAGATTCGACCAAGAAGATTCGCAACACCTTCGTGGCTATGTGGGAACATCATGTGATTACTATGATGTCGCGTAAAGGAGTTGGTGATTTTTTTGTTGACTTTAAATTAGCCAACAAGGTATTTTCTGACCTTGATGAAACAGCACAGCAGTTGTTGAAGCTCAATTTGGTAGGCGGTTTTCAGACACAACAGCAGAAAGCATTATGGGATGAAAATGCACCACCTGCTTGTCAACTTTGTGGTGAAGCTGATACAAGAGAACACCGCATGCTGTCATGTGCATCTATGGCCGAAATTAGGCAACATCATGGTGAGGCATGTGATATCATGCAGATGCATCGGCCAGAATGGTGTTTTTTGCCATTACCAAGGCTTTTTGATGAAACTGCCATTTTGCGAGCTTTTGTGACTACTATCAAGGAACCTGTTCAGATCCCCCCGCATGAGTTGGGACTTTCTCACCTACGTTTTTTTTACCGATGGTGGAGCATTACATCCTGCATACCATATTGGGAGAATCGCTGCTTGGGCAGTTGTTCAAGATCTTTCCTCCACTGATGCATCAAGAAGAGGGTGTGTGGATTTCCTCTTTTTGCATGAACCACAGTTTCCGCTGTTTAGAGTTGCTGCCATGGGTTTGGTTCATGGTGATCAAACGGTGGCAAGAGGAGAACTTCTTGCATTGGTCACAGCTTGTGAAATTGCAACAAGGTCAATATCTATGAAAACGGCCGAATTTGTCACGGATGCAACCTATGTTTGTGTCATTGTCATGATGATTGAGCTGGGTACCTTTAAATCTTTTCTCCACAAGATGCCCAATTCAGACTTGATTATACGTCTTGAAAAAGTCTGGCGACTAGATTCTTTTTGCGTACGGAAGGTTAAAAGCCACAGGACGTTCCAGGATGCCAAGAATTTGAATGATTTATGGTACATTGCTGGGAATTTCTGCGCTGACATGGTAGTGAATTTGGCTTTTCAAACAATTCCGTCGTGTATTAGAGGATGTGCTGAAAGAGCTGTCAAATTTCAGAAGGATGAGGAAAAGCGATTGCGGTGTGTGCTTGCCTACTTGGTGCAGCTCAACAAAGCCAGATGTGAAAAATTGAATCAATCCATGACATCAGGGAAAGAACATACCACGAGATTTCAAATACCCAGAAGAGAAGTTGAAAGGGTGGTGGGTCGCTTTGACTCACAGGCCTATGGAGAAGATGCAGTAAAATGGCTCTGCAGTTTTGAACCAGATGGATATGTCACGGCAACACCAGTTGAGTGTGAGCAGGAGATTTTCCAACTTGTTTTACAAGGACCTAATCTGGGGATTGCAGTCAAAAGCTGGGTTGAGACTTTGCGTTGGCCCAATGACATGGATCAAGAGGACCCGTTTGATTGGGGCATCTCATGGTTTGAGATGACCATATCCTTTTATCTTTTTACAGGGATGTTATTTCCAATTCGATTATCTGGGGCAGGTGCCCGGTCCAAGTACATTGAGTATCACTCTGATGAAGCAACAATGCTACCACCTACAAAGCGTTCTGGTGCTCAACAAGCATTGTGTTTTCGCAATGTTATGCAGAATTTGTCAACTTTACTGGGAGAACGGTTTTTTCCTTCATTTAGCGATTCCAAATGCAGCTCCATGTATAGACTGGGATGGCGAAATGAATGTGCTGGTATTACAAGGAGACCAATTTTGCCAAATAATCATCAGACCATGACTTTCATTCAGCTTTATCTTCAAAGACTTGGTGGGGTGAGAGCCTTGGCTACACCGATATTCCAAAAAGATCTTTCACCACAACTGAATTTTGAGCACATTGCTGAAGATGACATTCCGACTCGTTACAAGAAATATATGGCATTCATGAAGAAGAAGAGACGTGGGGATTAATTCATAATTTAGATTGTCTTCTGCCGTGTGCAGATTATTGCAAGTTTCAACCTCATACCTCCGCCACCTGTGCATGGAGTGTGAGTCAGTGGATTGAGTCCGCATGCTTCCTGTCAAAACATGCTTTGTTTTCTCATAGAAGGGGATGGTCATACACCCATCAAGAGGGGTTAATATACCCATTGTAATGATTCCCAATATAGGATGGATGACCATAGCCCCTATACCATGTTTTGACGATGGCACGACATAACGATCATAACGTGCTGCATCTAAGGAGGCTTTCCTGGCTCTCATGGGTCGTAAGCGCCTGTGTGTGCTTCGTTTTCTGGGACCCGCTGGCGGAACCTTGCGCCTCATTCCCAAAAAGGACGAGGCGGAGGCCGAAACTCCACGGGCGAATCCGAGGCATGTTGAGGTCAGAAATGAGAACCATGGGATACCATGGGTATGAAGGAGTTCGGAAAGGGTCGACATAAAAACCGTTTCTATTAGAAATCAGTTTCTCAAGCGCGTGGCGTAACTCCTTGCAAGTCTTTGTCTTACTATGTCTTGCTTGCGAGTCTGCCCCTTTTGGTTCAGGTTACTATGGACGTTTGTGTCAATATGCAAGTGGTTTTCCTTACCCAGCAGCAGCTTGGTGGGAATTTGTGAGGAGTCAGTAGCAAGGAATCTACACAAAATCTCAAGGCAGATAATAAAGCAAAATACAGGTAAACTATTGTGGGATATTGTGCATGTAATTTGATTTATGAGTAATATGAGATATATGAGTCTATATATATATACACATACATACATATATATATATGTATTACATATAAGTTTATAAGTCTAAATGCATGGAGAAATGACATGTTTAAGGACGAAAGTTGATCAAGCATTGCATCAGTCACCCATCACAGATGTCATGGGGAACGCAGTCCAAGCTGTAAATCTTTGACTGTCGATGCGTGATCTCTATGGTTTTAGAAAACAGTCCTTTTCTGTTGGAAAAAGCACCGTAGAAATTTTGCCTTTTGGCTTTCAGAAAACTCAAGGTATGAATATCAATTCGACCCAACTGGCGAATGCATCTTGGCAGAACCTGTGGTCCGCTTTTATCCCACATCGTTGGATGTTATCAGGTTTTTTGTTGGGATAATCAATGGATCAAATCGAAGGGGTGAAGTCGCTTTCGAAGTCTGAAAACGCCCCTAAAATGCACAGACCAGCATTGTTTTCGAACGGTCGTCCTCTGAAACTTCAACTCTGCTCAGCTATTGTAGCATCTTGCAGAAAGACACTATAAAAAAAATCTGAAATTCGCTGGGAAACAGCTTTTTCTATGCAAATTTCGATGAATTTGGGACATCTGTGGCTTTCTCTGCATCACAGAATAGATTCAAAATCCTCCGTATTTCCATGGTATTTCCTGTGGATTTTGGTTTCGTTGGAGGTTTGGTGTTGCAAAGCTTCTTCTTGGAGGAGCCTTTACAGCTGGTCTTCCAGAAGGCCCATATTTTTGTCACCAGTCACCGTACAAACTTTCGAAAGTTTGGAGATTTTTGAACATTTTTGAACAAAAAAATTGTCGATGTTTGAAGATTTTTAAGGATTTTTGAAGATGTTTTTTTGATATTTGTGGAATTTGTTGATTTTTGATTGTTGCTATAGCTGAATATTGCTGTTGCTTTAGGCGCCGGCTGTGGGGAAATTCTCCACGGGACTCAGTGCGCCGGTGACGAAAACGCCCAAAGGTCAGCAGGTCTTGGTGAAAGGCTGGGAATGCGATGAGATCAGAGATGATCTGAGTAGAGAGATGCCCAAACTCAATGCTTTTCCGAGTTTCGATGGTTGATGCTGTTTCGAAGGAGGCACATGAAGTTGACATAGTTGACAACTTCCATAACAAGGTGATGGAACATCTGATGCTATAGAAAAACGTCTCTGCTTCCAACATCTATAGCATCTATACTGTACTATAGCATAGTTGACAACTTCCATAGTTGACATTTAAGGTGATTTAAGGTGGATTTAATGGTGATTTGATGGTGGTTTAATGGGATTTAATGGGGTTTCATGGTGGTTTCATGGATTTAGCCTCTGATTTAAGGGACATCCAGAGACATCGATGTCGACCAGGCATGGCCTCCCGGGATCCTTGCGAGGTGCCCTGAAACTCACGGAAACTCCGCATGTCAAAGATGAGACGTGTTTTTTTTGATACATATATATGACACATGACACATGATATATATGTATATTATCATAATATATATATATATGTATTATCATAATATATATATATTATCTTATTGATGTATATATATGTATGTATGTATGTATGTATGTATGTATGCTGTGAATATATATATATAGTTATATATGTATATACACATACTGTAGGTGTATTATATATATATGTAACTAGTAGTGTTCCGTATTGTCATCAGTTTTTGAAAATCAGATTCCTATGTTATGGTATAGTATCATCATTTGATTGCAATGGTGATTGGAGGATTCTTGGCTGCTCATTTGAACCTTCTCGAAATCGCATGGTCATGTTGGTCATGTTTGATTTTGCGATACCTCACTTTGCAGATTCTCGAATTCTGACCTGTTTCCAACCCATGCTTTTGCCAAACCTTGCCTTATTAATGTCGCCGGGACAAGGCCGGAAGCAGAACAGGCATCAACCAATCACCAGCCCCAGGAAACGACACAACCCAGGAACGAATTATGTGTCGTCAATTCTGCCACCAGGCCACCAAGATGTAATTTTTCGCGATCAAAACAAGTTGTCGCCGTCGCCCCAGGCAGATCTACATGAGAAGCTGTGGGCAGCTGTGCGGCATGGCGGCTGCGATGGTTTTTTAGAGATTCCCAAGACCAGGCGCTCTGGATTTCCTGCCATATCCAGGATCTGCCACGGATTTCACGAAGCTGGGATCAACCCCTGCAAGAGTTGCATGGAACTGGCGTGGCAGTCACCCCCCTTTCAAGATGTCCAGGTTCGATGTTGATCAATATGTGGACTACGAGGAGTTCAGCATGGCATCGCAATGTGTTGCAAAATGCATTTTACGTGACTTTCAGATGCTTTCAGAACATGCTGTGAGCTCTGTGACCTTCCACTGATGAAAGGATCAGCAGCGGGCAATGGCGTCTTTCAAGAGCTACTGTCGACATCAGGGCCACCTGGCTTCGCATGGTTCATGAGTGGTGAGTGAGGAACGAACTCTAAGGAAATGGGGGTTCGTATGGGTTCGTCACACCTGCAGATGCTGGCCGTGAAAGCATTTCTGGTTTCCTTGTGCCATTTCTGGTGTCATTCCGATTCTGATGACCGTTCTATCTGCTAGTGGGATCTGTGCTGCAAACTCTTGGAGTCAGAGAAATTTGGAGTTGTTGAATGTGAATGGAATTTAATGGGTAACTGCCATGTAACTGCCAAAGGTGAATGAGAAACAAGTGCGACGGCTTAGGTCATATCGAAGGAATCGAAATCTTCGATGCCGGGTTCTTCAACATCCCAGAGCAGGACAGCCATCATCTACATCCCAGTAATTTTCATTCGAGACGCAGAATGCGTCAATACTCCCAGGCGCTGCTGTGACAATACTCCCAGTGTCAGTGGCCTCCCAGTCACGGCTTGATCTTGGAGATTCTTACAGTATTAAATGGATTGGTTTAAGGGAAAATCTACAGGAAACCATAGATTTTCCCATTAAATATGGGGGTTTCCTGTAAATTTTCCCTTAAACCAATCCATTGAAGTATGAGTCACAGTATGTCACGGTATGTCACGTTGAAAGTTGTGTAGCAAAGGACGTGAGGGGCATGGATCCAGAGCAGAGGATCTTCATGGAGACAGGTCACATGGCCATCTGAATCTTAACCGAGATCCGTTTGCGCCGTGGAGACCGGAGAACACACCTGGAAACAAAAAAGTGACCGAAAAGAAGTGCATACCTGGCATAGCTTACCCCTAATAAAGGCCTGAAAAAAGTCCAAAAAGGCCGATCATTTTGAGATATTTGAGGTGATTTTTACTTTTCGAGAACTCAGGTTGGATGGCGTTGGCAGATGCTGGCTACAAGCGAGAACAGGTAGGGCGACTGAGAAAAATGCGGTGCATACCTGGCCAATCTCAGTGGACCCGGCCGGGGATTTTCCACCCAATCAGGTGAGGATTGACTCTGCACACTTGGGAGTCTTCGTTGGCATCAGCGGTTCCGTTCCTTGCTTAGCGGATTTGCTTGGATGACTTTGGACAGCTCTGAAGGCCTTCAAGATGCAACACTCGACGTCATAACTAACAATATGTAACAATCAAATTCAACAATTGGACGAACACTCAAATTCACCATTCAATTTGTGAACAAGTTGGTCCAGTTGTCACTTGGTGTCCACTGCCTGTGTCCAACACCAACGCATGATGTAAGGATTGGCGAGATGTTTGCCGAACACCTTCTGCCAATGGTGTCCCGGAGACATTCATTGCGAAGCTTGGCGGTCTGGCCATGTGAGGCCTCGTCAGCAGTGAAGCCGAAGCTTCCCAATCCTTTGCCGTGACTTACATCATCTGAAGTCTCAAAGAGGAACAAGCGGAACACGCACCACAGGGTGACTCGAAATGCTGAAGCAGTGCTATGGTAAAATCTCATCCTGAGGAATCGCTTCAGCTATGTGGTCAACCTGAAGGGGCCGAGCTTCATTGTGAACACGGCATGTTCTGCATCTTTAGTTGCCTTGCACAGTGCAAAGACACACTTGCTGATGCAGGAGGACTGAGTTTGGGGTTCAGTTTGTGCTGACCTGCTCTGGCACCACTCTAACCCGGTCTTCCCAGAACATCCCAGAACTTCAATTGCTGGTGCCCCCCCGAAAATCTTCAAAAATCCCAGAGATGAACCGTTCATGAACCCCTGATAGGATCCATTGGATGGATGTTTAGTTGCAGGGATCAGTGCCTTGACGAAGCACTCCGACTGGTCGTCCAAGCTGCAGTCGGTCTGGTTTTTTTGATGTTTGCAGGGAAGATGGAAAGCCGGGAAAGCCACAGCTTTGTTGAAGATTTCCACCTGAAAACCATGGAAGACATGACATGGAAGACATGGAACACGCATGACATCGACTCATGACATGCTGAACATTGGGCGGCCAGAGACGTCTCTGAGGCCTAAATGTGTCTCCTGGCACCTGGATAGCCAATTGTGCAGGCATTTGCGCTCTGCATATCTTTGTATTGTGAGACTCAAAGACTCTTTTGCCACACTTGGTCTTTGACCTGGTTGCAAAAGATGCCAAAGACGTTCCAAATGTCGCAGTAGATGAATTTGATATAATTTGGATTAATTTGAATTAATTTGACTAATTTGACACCATTCTATTACCTTTTGGTTCATATTTGTGGCAGGCGCCATGCTGTCCTTCCGTGGGAGATGTTTCAGCTTCAATGCCACAGCTGATGGCTATGGCCGTGGTGAAGGCTGTGCAGCTGCTGTGCTTGGTCGTGGCAAGTGACTTTGGCGCAGAATTTCATCTGATTTCATCTTATCTCATCGTATCTGCATTGTAGCTTGCTGAAGAATCACTGATTTTCATTGGATGAAATGGATATTTTATGGATCATCATGGATTTTCATTTTCCTGTTGAACTTCCATTGGGAGTGATTCTTATCCAGAGGCGTGGATATGAAGGGAGTTTTCATTGGTGGCGCCGTGGCCCACGGATGCGGCTTGAGAATTGGGTCAGGGTTTGCACCGAGGTACAACCGAGATGATGACACCACTTGTGGATCCCTGGCGGCCAGCATCTCTTCTGCGATCGGCGGGACGGCAAAGACATTGGAGATGAATTAACCCCCTACGGTACATGTTTTGAAGTAGAGCCGCTGGGGTAATCTGGGGTATCTTGATCTCGTCTTTCTGTCTTGCTTTACCTTGGCTTTACCTTCTCGCTCGTCTCACAATTTCCTAGACGTCAGGCTGTTCCCTTGAGGGCATAACAGGTCCTGCAAGATCCAGACCTTGCGATCATCTTGAATTACAATGAATTACATGTTTTTTTTAAATGTTTTTTTTGGTCCAGGAGGTGGTGCATCATCATGTTTGCCCCAATTTTCTCATCTCAGATCACTCAGAGCCTGAGGTCACAGCAATTCTGATGGGCGTTCAGCCAGTCTCACTGCCCCCAATGGTCCAGCACAGCAGCGCCTGCTACGTGCCGCCCTGGGGGAGGCGCTCAAAGCTTTGGGAAGCTCAGAGATATTTATGGAATAGATGGAATTTGACTCATGTGATTTTATACTAGTAGATTGCACTACAAAAGTCTAAATGGATCCATTTCTATACATGAGCAAAATGATTTGATTGTTTGGATATTGGATATCGTCATCAATCACCAGTAAGTATGCTGATATCGTAGCTATTTCCATCCCAGCGATACTTGAAGACTGCAAAACACCTCACTGAGCAATCAACGACCCATATCAACTTCACGAAGTTTTCAAAGATCACCCTGCAAGAATTGCATCCTTTTTATTTGTGTTCTGAAATCAAAACACCATTGGCACATGTCATGAACAAGTGGCACAACGAAGCTCCGAAGCGCCATGTGAAGGATTCTCGAAGGATGTTTGTGCCGAGTTTTTTAAGCGAACACTTCAGGCGCGGCTGCAGCCCACGCAGCTTGATATCTACGAAGCACACGGTACTGGGACATCCTTAGGGGATCCAATTGAGGTCTCAGCTGTCCGGAAGGCTCGGCATGGTGGGTGATGAATATGGGTGAAGCACCATAAATCAACCCATGAAGTGGAAAAAAATGGAAAAAAGCTCAAGTAAAACAAGAAAACAGGTCGTTGTGCGTTCCGAAATTTCATGAACAGCCAACTTTCGCTGATTGGCACAAGATCTTAAACTTGGTGCGAAGACGTATTCTCGTTGCATGAACATGGTTTTTCTCCTGCAGGTGCTAGCGCAGAGGGAATACCCGGACACTCAGCTGAAGCTTTATTGCATGCAAGAATTTTCAAAGATGTGCCCCAGTTTGGCAACCAACCTCCTGGTTTTACCGCATATTGCTTTTCATGCCAGGAGCTATCAACTTTGAATCTGGAGGAATCTTGAGATACCATCAAACACCAGTAATCCTGACACCAGTGTACTATAGGCAGCTATTACTGTCTATTGAGACTTCTTGGCTCCATTGGTCACAGCCATGCAGACTGTCGCTGTGCACTGTGACCTTATTGTGACCTTATTCAATGGCAGTGCCCAAAAATATGTGGTGTCCAACCCGTACTGAAGCAACATAAGCAACTTGGGATGTTTTGTGGATCTTGAAGGTGTCACTTGCAGCCAGTTATAGCCAGTTCTAGCTGGCTGCCTGCATGGTGCGCTTGTCGAAATTCGCGCCCTGGAGAGGTGATGATCTCGTGTTCGAAACCCAACTTGGGTCACCTCGAGGGAGGTGCTGGGATGTCAGCATTTTGCAAGCCGCTTGGTGATGTCTCTTAGGTGACTTTGTGGAAAAAAAATGGAAAAAACTGCGAAAAAAAAAGGCCACTTTGCACCAGTGACATTTGTGACTTTGTGCCTTCAAAATTTGCATGCCTCTTTGCACCCTTTTCGCAGAGTGATTCCCAAGGGTTTTTCCTCGTAAGATACGGCTTGCCTAGGTGCATACTGGCCTGCATGCACGCAGAAGCAGCTAGCAACCAGCATTTGCGAGTTCAGAATCCCAATCTCGATATTGAAGGCGGGCTGTGGGCACCTCATCCCTCTGCACTTGGTGGATCTCAAGTTTCGGACAGAAATTATATCTCTGATTGTGCCGAGTTGTGGAAAGGATGGTTGGGTGTTTTCCTGATTCAAGCTACCAGATCTCAGTTTGCTTGGAACCAACCTTTGTTTTTTTACCCTCTGGTAATTTAACATAGCTATTGAAAATGGTCATTTCTAATGGGAAAACTCACTATAAATGGCCATTTTCAATAGCTATGTTAAATTACCAGAGGGTAATCTTTGACATTTTTAAGCTGCCTATGCCAGAGAGCTGTCTTCAAGTCTACACGAAGTTCAGTTGCCACGGATCTGCGTTCAGGTTGGCCAGCATTCCTTCTTCAAGAAGCCGCTGCGTTGAAATCTGATGGTTCCTATGCCGCCGCCCTAGTGCCACAACTCCCCAGAAGCCAAATCCACAAGACGAATGCCACAAGATTTGGGAATCGTTCCAGTGGTCGTTCGAGTTCTAACATATACCATCATATACCCATGAGGAGTTCAAGACATGCTTTGCTTTACGAATTGAAACGCAGGGCCGAAAAAGGATGAATATGGATGAATGCATGTTTGCAGATACTGGATTGGGTTCACGTGCTTTTTTGGGCCGCACTGTTACTTGCAGAGCTGAACATCTACGTCGGCACTAGGAGGTTGAAGTCGTCGATGTTCACCGACAAATTGTCCTGGATTTGCAGCAGTGTATGCTCTTGTCATTTCGTAGCATCAACAGCAAATACCCTCTGGTAATTTGTTACATAGCTATTGAAAATGGCCATTTATAGTGGATTTTCCCATTAAAGATAGTGATTTTCAATAGCTATGTTAGTTCACCAGAGGGTAACTTTTTTCAACAGCAGTGTCGTCCACAATCTTGCTGAACTTCAGGTGGGTGTGAGTGGCTTTGGCTATGGTGGCACCAACAGTCACGCCTTGGCCTTTGGCCACAATGCACCTTGACACTGTGGACAACTTCCTTTCAACATTTTCAACGGAGCACATACCCTCTGGGAAACTAACATAGCTATGGAAAATCACCATTTTTAATGGGAAAATCCACTATTAATGGCCATTTTCAATAGCTATGTAACAAATTACCAGAGGGTATTGCCTTTGCAGAGTTTCTCACTGTTTCGGGACTTCGATGTTGGCCGAACGTCCCACGACGTCCACCATGCCAAACCATGGCGATGGCGCGTTTTTCTTGACCATCAAGGTGGTGACTTCTCGCGGTGACAACAAGAAGCACTCAGTGAACGTGGCTGCAAGAAGCGCTGCCGAAGCGCTTGCCTTCACTCAGTGGTTCACTCTGGCGATAAAAGCCACCAAACAGCCACCAGTATGTACGGATATGTATGGATAGACCTGATGTTTTTTCGCACTGATCATCACTGATCTATATATATGCTGGTGTGATCTTGGGTGTGTTTTCAAGGTAGCAGGGAATGTGTTTTTTCCCGTGCAGCTTGCAGGGTTTAAAATCCCTGCTTTCACCTCGTTATTTGATTTGCCTGTTGCCACCCTCCTTGCCGTTGCCGCATTGTTTGAGCATGAATGTACTTGAGATGTTAACCTCACCGCACGTTTAATGCATATTATATTATATCATGATATAACAATGTATATTTACTGTAGATTATTGCATAGAATACAGGATTGTGTATATGTTGAAACAACTATATCCAACGGTATCCAACGTATCAATCCAAAGGAAGCAAAGTTCTGCTGGCTGAGGCGCAAGCTATGCTACGCCAGGTGCGCTCAACGACACCGGAGATCAATATGGACGCTGTGGCACAACTTAGCGAGGCAAATATTCTTGCGTTCTGGAAGAAAAACATGCCAGCATGACTAGAAACCACGTGAAGCTAAAACCAACAAAAACACTGTGAATTTGAGATTTGCGTAAATCTATCATTTGCTTTTCACAGATGGCTAGAGTGATGGAAGTGATGTAGAAAGGAGTAAGTTTTCGCCATCTGCAGCGTCCGCTCCATGCTGGAAAGAAAGCGAGCGGAGAAAGAACGAAGTGGTTTTCCAGAGGCCAAACTGGGGACTGGGGACACACCAAAACAGTGTAAGATAAGAATTGATAAAAGCCACCGGAATGCTGGACTTGCAGACGAGCTAGTCCCCGGTGGTACCGATTTGGGTCCTCTCTTTGAGTGCACCACAAAGGTCGGGGACAACTATGAGGATTGGCAAACCACTGGCCTGCCACATCTCTCCATCAAATCGGGGCAAGCCTTTGAAGCTTCTTGGATCCCAGCATTCATTATCCAAATGGTCCTCTGAGCTTCCTGGATCCTCCACCGTGATGTTTGACCGTTGTTCGAAACGGTGAAATGAGGGAAAAACGGAGGAATCTCAAACGCCCAGCCACGAGTTTTACCTGATCTGAAATGATGTCCAAACTGAAGAAGAAAGCCACAGCTGTGCCGTCCCGAGGTTGAAGTGATGCCAGGCAGAAGCTGGGCCTTGCATTAGAGATCGTGCCGACTGGGGACTTGTGGACTGGGGAAAGTTACGCTTCGATAGTGCACTCTCCGGGATTGGCAAACCAGCTCTGACACAAAGTCAGGGGCATGACCTGGCTGTGTGTTTGCTGTACCTTAAGGTCTGCTGATTCCATCTCTGAAGTTCATGGTTCTTAAAATCATTCAGCTTTGCTTAAACTTTGCAAAAACCTTGACTTTGAGATCCTACACCTTGCCAACTTCTGGCCCAAACCTCGCTTTTGAATGCTTTTGATGCCTAGGAACCCATTGGCACGAGCTGGTTCCCATGAAACCAAGAGGCATCAGCTCGATGTCCATCGCGGGATCCTTCAACAGCCACGTAGCTGAAGATATCAGGATATATCAGGGCTGCCAGGGCTGGCGGGAGAGTGGAGCATGTGGAGCCACCAGAGATTTTTCTCATTCCCCGCTTTGCTGAGACCGGGTGCCAGAGACGATGATTGCGAGGCCTCAGCTCGACTCATGTTTTGATGAAGCTTACAGTAATACAGTATGGCTTCCAGACGCATCGACTCTGACTCTGGACTCAGATGAGAGATCACAGCACTGGCCTAGAGCAATGTAGAGTTTTTCTAAGTTGCGAGTGATTTCGTGATTGGGTATCTTGTGTGTGATATCCTTTTTGTGACTTGTCGATTCACATAGTGTGGTTAACCAGAGCACATGAGAAAAAACGAAGCAGGTTCATGCAGAACCGTTCGCTTGAGCGGTTTTTGAACTCCCATCTCACCGAAAGCTATATGGTGAGCTACAAACTAGGTACACGGCTCACAGGCGGCCGTGAGGAATTCAGCACACCAGCAATGCTGAGCATTTGTTTTTCTGCTGATTTACAGTGGTCAGAGCATTCCAGTCCATTTTGGATCTTTCACGCAGCCGTGCCATTAGTTAAAGCGGCTTCATCTCGTAATTAGATGGGGAAAAATATGTTTTTTTTTGTCATTTTGCAATGCAGTCAAACTATTTGTTTCAGTGGATGAAGCCGTCATTGAAAGTCATGATATTTCTTCAGCAGATCGACAAGGCATGACATCAATTCTTTGGGAGAACACGGCAAAATTGTTTGACGCCACATCCATTGCTGGATCATTGAATGCACACCTTGACTCATTTTGTGATGGCCATTTCTCTTTGAAGCGTAGCAGCAAGTCCAAGAGAATATCTTGTAAGGCGGGCAGCCAAGAACGTTATCAGCCCCCCCCAAAACCCCCCCCAAAACCCCCCAAGAAACAACAATGCAAAAATCAAGAGTGTCTTGCAAGTGACAAGAAGAAGTTGATAGCGTGTGCCAGGGTACGGTGCAAGAGAAGAGTGGATAGCGTAGCAGCAAGTCCAAGAGAATATCTTGTAAGGCGGGCAGCCAAGAACGTTATCAGCCCCCCCCAAAAAACCCCCCCAAGAAACAACAATGCAAAATCAAGAGTGTCTTGCAAGTTACAAGAAGAAGTTGATAGCGTGTGCCAGGGTACGGTGCAAGAGAAGAGTGGATAGCGTAGCAGCAAGTCCAAGAGAATATCTTGTAAGGCGGGCAGCCAAGAACGTTATCAGCCCCCCCCAAAACCCCCCCCCAAGAAACAACAATGCAAAAATCAAGAGTGTCTTGCAAGTTACAAGAAGAACTTGATAGCGTGTGCCAGGGTACGGTGCAAGAGAAGAGTGGATAGCGTAGCAGCAAGTCCAAGAGAATATCTTGTAAGGCGGGCAGCCAAGAACGTTATCAGCCCCCCCAAAACCCCCCCCCAACCCCCCCCAAGAAACAACAATGCAAAAATCAAGAGTGTCTTGCAAGTTACAAGAAGAAGTTGATAGCGTGTGCCAGGGTACGGTGCAAGAGAAGAGTGGATAGCGTAGCAGCAAGTCCAAGAGAATATCTTGTAAGGCGGGCAGCCAAGAACGTTATCAGCCCCCCCCCCAACCCCCCCCAAGAAACAACAATGCAAAAATCAAGAGTGTCTTGCAAGTTACAAGAAGAAACTTGATAGCGTGTGCCAGGGTACGGTGCAAGAGAAGAGTGGATAGCGTAGCAGCAAGTCCAAGAGAATATCTTGTAAGGCGGGCAGCCAAGAACGTTATCAGCCCCCCCAAACCCCCCCAAAACCACCCAAAACCCCCCAAAACCACCCAAAACCCCCCAAAACCCACGGCCGTCTATAAGCCGTGGTCCAACTACAAAAGCGATATGTATATATATATATATAGATAGATAGATAGATAGATAGATAGATAGATACACCTATATTTATACACTTACACCTATATTTATACACTCCGGACCGTTTCCTCGAGAACTCCTGTGACTGTGTGACTCCAAGTTTTGGCTTTCGCTCACATGATCGTTTGGAAGGTTGACGCAAGGTACTTCATGGTATTCAGCCCAACTTTCACAGCTGAGCTTGGATGCATTTTAATTTTTCAATTCGTTTGGTAAATTTGCTTACATATCATTACATATCATTACATATGGGTATGGATCAATACCTATTAATACCATTTTTAATGGGATGAACATCCATTTACCAGCTATTTTGATGTTCACCAGGGCTACATGGTTTTGACCCATACCCATATCATCATCAGGTATCGTCCAGAAGTGTCCCAACATTCCATGTGCTTCCCATGGGAATCGTCAGGGACCGGCCTGGTTTGTTTAGCTACGAGCTGACACTGAGCCAAGAGGAGGAGACCTTCCAGGCGTTTTTCCGCTAAAAATTGGGGCCTGGGATGGGAAGAAAATGGCAGGAAAAATTGAAAAGGCAAATGAGCAGCGTTCAAAAGCCTTATGTAGAGGTTTAAAAGCACCATGTGAGTATAATGAAATACACTAACCGACTGACCCGTTTGAACACCGCATAACAGTTTTGACCAAAAGGCAACTCAGTTTCGCTCCGCCCGTTGGCCAGGTCTTTGTAGACGGCTTGCTGTCACAGGTGCTTCATCCGTTGGAACCAAAGTGCACCTCGCGGTGCAGTCAAGTGGCAGGGCCAAGGGATGTAGGCCGCGAATTGGCCTGGCTGGTGAAGGCACGATGAGTGAAAAACGGAAGAGTGCACCATGAAAGGCAAAATAAAGCGCAAAGAAAGGAATCTGAAAGAACATGAAGTGATCGGGAGAAGATTTTGGGAGTAATTTGCCCGCCCACTCTTAGACCATGAATGGCCTGCAAAATCCTGCACAATATCTTACTTCTTGGCTCATTGCTTCTTCTGCAGAGAAGAGAGTTGAGAGGAGCATGTCATTTTTATCTGGTTGGTGGTTTGGAACATTTGGACCTATTTTTCCATTCAGTTGGGAATGTCATAATCCCAGGTGACGAACTCATATTTTTCAGAGGGGTAGGTATACCACCAACCAGTATATATATATAAACCATCATTAATCATATAATAACCATTAATAGTAACCATTAATAACCAGTTATTCATTTGCCCAATGGATCTTCCATCCCTGGTATTCCATCTGCGCTTGTGGATCAGGGAAAGCCGAGGCAGGATTTCCGCCAGGGGCCGGCAGGGCTATGCGTGCGTTCTGGGCACGTGACGACACATCGCACCATGTATGATGACACGGAAAATGTACAGCAAATAACTTGTTGATATTGTAAGATATCGCATGATACTGTATGATATTGCATGATATTGTATGAAAATGCATGATGATATTGTACGAAATTGAATGATATTGTAGGTATGAAATTGTATGAATTTGTATGATATTCTTGTTGTTCTTCTTGTGTCGTTGTCGTGGTCGTCGTCGTCGTGGTCTGTCGTGGTCTGTCGTGGTCTGTCGTGGTCTGTCGTGGTCTGTCGTGGTCTGTCGTGGTCTGTCGTGGTCTGTCGTGGTCTGTCGTGGTCTGTTGTGGTTGTTGTGGTTGTTGTGGTTGTTGTGGTTGTTGTGGTTGTTGTGGTTGTTGTGGTGGTAGTAGTAGTAGTAGTTGTTGTTGTTGTCGTTTGTCGTTGTCGTTGTTGTTGTTGAACGGTTGTTGAACGGTTGTTGTTGTTGTTGTTGTTGTTGTTGTTGATGTTGTTGTTGTTGGTGTTGGTGGTGGTGGTGGTTGGTTGTTGTTGTTGTTGGTTGGTTGTTGTTGGTTGGTTGTTGTTGGTTGGTTGTTGTTGGTTGGTTGTTGTTGTCGGTTGGTTGGTTGGTTGTCGTTGTTGTTGTTGGCGTTGTTGGCGTTGTTGGCGTTGTTGGCGTTGTTGTTGTTATTGTTGTTGTTGTTGTTGTCGCTGTTGCTGCTGCTGTTGTTGTGGTTGCTGTGGTTGCTGTTGTTGCTGCTGCTGTTGTTGTTGTGGTTGTTGTGGTTGCTGTTATTGTTGCTGCTGTTGTTGTTGTTGGCATTATTTCTTCTTCTTCTTCTTCTTCTTTCTTCTTTCTTTTTTTCTTCTTTTTCTTCTTTGTTGTTGTTGGTATTGTTGTGACTATTGTTGTTACTATTATGATTGTTGTCATTAGTTTTTTTCATTGTGCTTGTTGAATATTATTGGTTGCTAACTATTATTGTAACGCACTGTAACCTAATGTAACGTAGCGTAGCGTAGCGTAAGGCAAGGTAAGGCAATGTAATGCAATGTAATGCAATGTATTGTAATGTAATGTATTGTAATTATTCTTTTTTATATGTACACTCCCACCCACAGACACACACACACATGTTCTGTTGTTAGAGGAAGGTTCTTTTTTGGATAAAATATAAGATGGTACCTCCACCAACCAGCATCGCGCCGGGAGTGTTTTCAGCTGGGTCCAGGACAGTCTTTCAAGTGGAAGTCTTCATACCTCCCGGTGAGGCCAAATGCATGTCCGTGTCTTGTTTGCATTTGAGTGAAGAGTATGGCCGGCGTTCGTTTTACATCCTGGCCATTATGCAAGGACCCAGTAGCAGTTGGATGCCGGAATCAACCATCGATGCTCCTGACATTTGTAGTGGAGTTTGAAATGTCCTGACATTTCAGCATAGAATCCTGCACCATGAATGGTACATAATGCTATAAAATGGTACCTGGTTTGTATTGGTTTGTATTGATTTCTGCTGTCATGTCACCAGTTCCATCCATTTCCAAGGTCACTTGGTTCAAGGCCGGCGCCCCGCCGGCGCCTGCTGCGCCTGCTGCGCCTGCGCCAGCATCTCTTCCTCCACCTGAAGAGCTGGGCATTGAAGAATGAAAACAATCGATTTTTGCACGCCTCGATTCGATGTCGGTGGTTTGGAATGGTTTAACCATGGTGACTTGGGACATAGACTTGAGACTTGGGATTTTTAGTGGAGAAGTTTACTTTTCACTTCTCATCATCTCCTGATCCGTTCTACAGTCGCTGCTTCAGCTGCTTTTGAAATGGGCTGGGCCTTCAAAAAGCTTCACCATTGGCCGGTCTCAGCGTGGGCGACCCATCAGGCTGCCTTCCGCTGCCTTCACCTGATTCAGAGGGCAGGTATACGGCAGCTGCGTCTAGGCTTTGCTGAAGCTCTGCCTCAATACATCTCAATATATCTCAATACATCTCAATCTCAATACCTTCCAAAAAACCTTCTGCAAGATCCGAAACTTTGAGAAGTTCCTGTCTATGCCAGAGCTTAGCTTGTGAAGGCGCACACGGCTGCACCTGGCAGCCTGCAGCTGTCAAGGGTTGCGGTGTGACTTAAATGGGGAAAGCGGCTGCAGCCGAGCGAGAGAAGTTGAAGATGATTTCATGATTTCAGCAGATCCAGGCATATCATTTCTGAAATAGTTTTATGCTGTGTCCGGTGTTGAGGATCCTGCATTCCATGGCGCAAGGCTAAAGCAATAACGGAGAATGAGGGGGTGCAAGACACGAACATGTATATATACACATATATATATGTATATATATATATATATATAGAACATTATAGAACTGTTTCCGACTATCAACGACCCTATTAAGTGGACTCAATAATCTGACAAACTCCCCACAGAGTTCTCTTAAAGTTCAAATCAAGCCGACATCACGGACCTCACTGTACCTTGACAAAGGCACTCGACAAAGTGAAGCAGTCAGAAGTTGTCTCAGTTTTTGAGCAGATCCCTCGCTCGACTCAAGCGCATCATTTGAAGAGGTGCCAGCACTGAGCCGCAAAAAACCCCTTGGGGACATGCGGAGACGCGTGGAGACCCTGTACAATAGTGGAACCAGCGACTCGAACATCGAAGAGCTGATCAAAATGCAATACCTCGGAATGCCTTGGCTGTATGTAGCATATGTGCACAAATGCACAGAAACGGGACAGACAGAAACACAGAAAACACACTGACTGCTAAACCACGCCCTGAAAGGCTATGGGTTTATTGTTGTGTGGCACGCTTTTGTAAGTTTATAGACATTCAAAGATAATCTTTGTCCAGGCACATGACTTGTTTTGAACTGGCCAAGACTTGCTACATCAACTTTCGCTGGAACATATATCCGTGAGTTTTTTTTCCTGAACATGTTTATAACCTAACATGGCTGAACCATGTTGAAACCACGCAGGAGAAACTACGAAATCTTTGCTCCGGCTTTGAGCTGCAATTTGTGAAGTGCAAGGCGCAGCTCTTTTTTCGATTGGTCAAGATATGCCAAGATTAGCCACTCAAGTTTCGGACCCCAAGTGCCATGAAGAAGCCAGATCAACTGTAGAAAATCAGGGCGATTCAGAATATGTGCATATATAAATCACATATCAATACATATATATATATACACACATATACTTACTATACTTACTTTGCTGTGCACACTCAGATCAGATATTGCCTGGGACAATCCATGCTACGTACAGCGCCTGGCAAGGCAGACATGGATCCAGTGCGAAACCTGTGCAAAGGCGGGGGTTGCAGTTGCAAAGCAACCACCAGCAGATCAGAACACACATGAGCAGTGTTCAAAACCCCTGTTGGTTGATGATTAGTTCAGGGATTATCGAAGGAAGTCTAGAAGTCAAACTTCCGACAATATGGACAGATGGAAAAGCAGAGGTAGGAAGAGTCAGAGAAGAGAAAAGAAGAAGAGAGAAGATCAGAGAAGGGAACGAGTCAGAAGAAAGAAGATGCAGGTCCGCGAAAAGGTAGAAAAGTCGCGATTCACTGTGTTTTTCCAATGATTGGTGGCTCCGGAGGGTCGGGTGCGTAGCCATCTGGCCAGATGAGAGATTAAAATTGCACGCCGTTGTGGCGTGAAGCACATGTCCAAGTCAAAATGTACAAAGCACACCAGCTCCGGACCACTTTTGGAAGTTGAGATGTCGAAAAAGTGCACGCCGTTGTGGCGCGAAGCACATTTCCAAGTCAACATGTTAAAAGCACCACTTTTGAAGGTTCAGATGTGGTTTTGCGTGGCAGGGGCAAGGAACTCTGCATCTTGTCAAAAGTGAGTAAAAACGTGAGGGTTTTGTAGCAGTTTCAGAAGCAATGGCAGGCGTGGGACATCTGAAGAGGATCTGGAAAGATGCATTTCGCGTGGCAGGCGCAGTACAAGAGACATTTTCATAAGAGACATTTTAGGAGGTCAGGGCGCTGATTTCCTGAGAGGGGTTGCATTTTGGAGCATCAGATCTTCAGGTTTGCGAAGATGATTTTGCGTGACAGGTGCAGCACTTCGTATGACCCGGCATCACTTTTTCGTGGCAGGTGCAGTGCTTTAGACAGATGGAGGGGAAAAATCGCAAAACGCGTTGGCACGAGGCCGTCAGCTCTGCACTCAATGTTCCATTTTTGAAGGAAATCTCGCAGAGTTGCTTCGTTTTTGATGTTGTCAACTTCAAAACTTGAGGAAGTCTGGCAGAATTGCTTCGTTTTTTAAGTAGTCAAGTTCTCAAATACAGGAAGTCTCGCAGAATTTTTTCGTTTTTGACGTTGTCAAATTCAAACATGGAGGAAGTCTCGCAGAATAGCTTCGTTTTCAAGCTTGCAGGTAGACAGGTAGACAGACAGACAGATAGATAGATGGATAGATGGATGGATAAGATAAGATAAGATAAGATAAGGTAAGATTGGATTAGATTAGATAGATAGATAGATAGATGGATAGATAGACAGCTGCAATTACAATTACCACTACCACTATCACTACCAGTACCACTATAGTACACGACACTACTACTACAACTACAAATGCACATGCGCATCACTCCGCTACATTTCAGTACAGTAATCACTACACAACACCAATTACACAACACTAATTACACAACACTAATTACACAACACCAACTACACAACACTAACTACGCAACACAAACTACACAACACAAACTACACAACACTAACTACACAACACAAACTACACAACACTAACTACACAACACTAACTACACAACACTAACTACACAACACTAACTACACTAACTAGGTACACGGCTCACAGGCGGCCGTGAGGAATTCAGCACACCAGCAATGCTGAGCATTTGTTTTTCTGCTGATTTACAGTGGTCAGAGCATTCCAGTCCATTTTGGATCTTTCACGCAGCCGTGCCTTCGGTTAAAGCGGCTTCATCTCGTAATTAGATGGGGAAAAATATGTTTTTTAGTCATTTTGCAATGCAGTCAAACTATTTGTTTCAGTGGATGAAGCCGTCATTGAAAGTCATGATATTTCTTCAGCAAATCGACAAGGCATGACATCAATTCTTTGGGAGAACACGGCAAAATTGTTTGACGCCACATCCATTGCTGGATCATTGAATGCAAACCTTGACTCATTTTGTGATGGCCGTTTCTCTTTTAAGCGTAGCAGCAAGTCCAAGAGAATATCTTGTAAGGCGGGCAGCCAAGAACGTTATCAGCCCCCCCCAAAACCCCCCCCCAAAAAAACAACAATGCAAAAATCAAGAGTGTCTTGCAAGTGACAAGAAGAAGTTGATAGCGTGTGCCAGGGTACGGTGCAAGAGAAGAGTGGATAGCATAGCAGCAAGTCCAAGAGAATATCTTGTAAGGCGGGCAGCCAAGAACGTTATCAGCCCCCCCCAAAAACCCCCAAAAAATTCCCAAGAAACAACTTGCAAGTTACAAGAAGAAGTTGATAGCGTGTGCCAGGGTACGGTGCAAGAGAAGAGTGGATAGCGTAGCAGCAAGTCCAAGAGAATATCTTGTAAGGCGGGCAGCCAAGAACGTTATCAGCCCCCCCCAAAACCCCCCCCAAGAAACAACAATGCAAAAATCAAGAGTGTCTTGCAAGTTACAAGAAGGACTTGATAGCGTGTGCCAGGGTACGGTGCAAGAGAAGAGTGGATAGCGTAGCAGCAAGTCCAAGACAATATCTTGTAAGGCGGGCAGCCAAGAACGTTATCAGCCCCCCCCAAAACCCCCAAAAACCCACGGCCGTCTATAAGCCGTGGTCCAACTACTACTAACTACTACTAACTACTACTAACTACTACTAACTACTACTAACTACTACTAACTACTACTAACTACTACTAACTACTACTAACTACTACTAACTCCTACTAACTCCTACTAACTGCTACTAACTGCTACTAACTACTACTAACTACTACTAACTGCTACTAACTACTACTAACTGCTACTAACTACTACTAACTACTACTAACTACTACTAACTACTACTAACTACTACTAACTACTACTAACTACTAGGTTCCCGACCCATAGACGGCCGTATGGTTTTAGGAGTTTTTCATCAACAAAAATGTCGTTTTCGCTACAGCGAAACGTAATTTTTTCTCATGTTGACGTGAAAAATAGGGTTTTGAAAATCTCCAAAACTACTTCGTCTTTTGACATAAGTTCGTGTTTTTTTGGGATGCAGCACTTTTTTTCCTTCTTCTCAGAAGCGCTTCATTGCTTTGACGGCCTTGCAAAGTTCTTCGAGAAATCGGTGAGGTGTCAATGGTCCCAAAGATTTTCGCCAACAGTAACCCAAGACAAACTTTTCCAATTCAGGGTGTTCTTTTGTGTTGACTCCATGATACAACCGTCTTGGAAAGCTTTTGGGAATATAATCTTTCAGGCCTTTCCACCATCTGTCAGCGATTTGCGTCCCTGCCACAGTGGACAGGAAAAAACAGGAGGTTCTTCGCATTTGTTTGGTCCATTCTTTGTTTTGATGAGACACTTTGGCATGTTTGATTTTCAAACTTTTGGCATGTGATTCCCAAGCACGGTTTCCATCTGCAAAAACAATGGTGCGCGGTCGTGCGCTCTTGGGATTTTTTTCCAAGAGGCTTGCAGCTTTGATATCAGACAAACTCTCAGTAGGCGTGTGCAAGTGCAAGAGAACATAACAATAACGTAGCATGACGTGTGTGTGTGTGTGCAAGTTGACATGAACGTCATTGCCCCACCCCACCCCACCCCACCCAACCCCACCAAGATAACCATAACGTAGCATGACGTGTGTGTGCAAGTGCAAGAGAACATAACAATAACGTAGCATGACGTGTGTGTGCAAGTTGACATGAACGTCATTGCCCCACCCCACCCCACCCCAACCCCATCCCAAGATAACCATAACG
>CAMXCT020001830.1:0-72500 GCA_947184155.2 Cladocopium goreaui
CTCGAAATGTGGAATTTTGAGATGGGATGGTTTGATGAAAAAATTCATTGGTCACCCTTTCTTATCTGGTTTTGTTTGGGCACCATGGGAGAAATTTGCGGCTGGTTGCTTAGGTACGGTGTCACTAAGCAATTTGTGCTTGTGCTTGCATGTCTCAAACGGGCTCAAGACAAACGCAAACGAAAACGAATCATCAAACGCTTGAAAAACAAACGCTCAGTGAAAAAATGCAGTGATCTCAAACGCTGTCAGAAGTTGTTGAAACCACATGTTGCATGTGCTGCTAGAAAATGCAGCACGCACAGACTCGGAAAAGCACGCCTGAAACACAGACGATGTGCTTTGAAGCTTCGGATGAGATGGACATATGTTCGAACCAATGGCATGGATGTTTCCCTGTCATACTCTTTCCTCTATTCGGGTTTTCCGAGACCCGAAGAATGGCCACTTGGATATGATGCACTGAGCTGGTACAAGCCTGATGCGAACAATTGCATTTTTGCCTCTGAGTGGTTGCAAGGTGGATATAAACGAAGGACGCAAAGGAAAAAGAATTACAGTGACAATGACAACGCCGCGGTTAGGAGTTTGATCCAAGGTTTGAAGGTATGTCTTAACCAAGGTTCTTTTCCGAAAGAGTTTGAATCCGTGATGTCCTTGTTAGGTCAAGTGGTCGGTCAAAATTCACCCAAAAAGATGTTTAAGAAAAAGAAAACGGTGAAACAGGAGCCCAAACCTGACCCGTCTAGACAAGAGCAGCTGCGGGACAACAAAGATGAAGACTACACCATTCTTGAGACAGGATGGTGGAAAATGAATGGTGCGTGGAAACAGTATTGCAGAGACCCACAAACAGGATGGTGGTGGTGGGACAAGCGTGGTGACAAAGTTACCACAGTGGACCACAACCCCAGACATAATGAAAAGAAACAAGACACTGAGGTTCACAAACCTCAACAGAATACTCCAAACCTTGCCAAGGTGCGAGCTCTCAACCCAGTTGAATGGAACAAGCCAATCAAACTTGTGGATGCGCAAACAGTTTGCCAGGCCATTAAGGAAGGAAAAGACTGGGATGGAAATATTTGCTGCAGTCATGACAGACAGGTCACCCAAGAACTTCGTGACTTGTACACAAGCTTTGGTTTCACGAAAGGACTCACTTTGGTTTTGTCAGCTGATGCAATGAATCAGCTTGGCATCACACTGAGCAGGACCAGGCTTCAAAGGACAAACCAACATGCCAAGGTCGAAGACATTGCCTTGCTCGGTTTAGGCTCTGACTACCCTTGGAGAACTCACCCTGTTAAAGTTGATCCCAACAATGTTACTACGGTTGAAAGGGAATTGGTCAGAATTGTCGTTCCCTCTCACTATAGAGAACTCTTTGTATCTGAACCCCAAAAGGAACGTGTCGTTGATGTCATTTCCGACTTGGCCACTTTTGGATGTCGTGCACATGTCCTCACAGGTGGCAGGTGGGAAAGACAGGAATGGCAGAAACAAAGTTCAAGTTTGGTAGGATGGCTTAAGCTCACCAAAAAAGATGCGGAAACCCTCCTGGAAAAATCAGGGAAAAAAGGTATTTTTATCAATAAGAATATTGATACCTCTAAGGAACGTCCGCATTTTGTGTGGACCAAACACGAAAAAGATGAAACCGATGAAGCATACTACCAGAGATGCCTTCGTCTTTCAGGCGAGAGAGGCCAGCCGATGTGCTTACGGAAAGGGTTGGGAAATGACATTGGTTTCACAAAGAAATCAGATGAAGACATCGAAAAGAAACCCAAACGAATTCAGATTTCTGGAGTTCCCAGGGACTGGATGGCGGAAGAACTGGTTGATTTCCTCAAACAACAAGGATGGACCCAAATGACTATTCACAATAGAAGAAGGGTCAACAAGAAAATTTTTTGGAACGCCTGTGGAATGCCTCCTGTTGCATACCCATACGACCAGGGTCTTTGGGTGTATGAAGGTGCCACTGTGTTTACCATAATAGTCAACGACTCGGTCCATAAACCTGCAGCGCCAAACAGCACCACTGCAGTCAGAGGACCAAGGAAGACATGGGATGAAATTAAGGATCAGCCTCCACAGACGGCCAACACGCGGGGGCGCCCCGCGAAGAGGCAGGCCAAAGAACCCGATGAGCGACATCGGTCCAGATCTGCCGCTGAGAAGCCCGAAAAGGGCGATGAAAATAAGGACCAATGGAAGTCGAAAAAACGCAGTTGGACTCTCAGACTCAGCCTGAAGCGATTGACAAGCAGAGTTCAAAGCCAACCTCGCAGTCTCTTGGTAATTTGACGGATGCCTTAACCCAAAACTGGACGCTGGCCGATCAAGGTGGATGCGGTGACTGTGGGTACCGGGCATTAATAGACAACTTTCATTATCAAACCACTGGTGAGACTCTTTCCAAAGAAGAATGCATCAAAAATGCCAATCTATTTCGTACGGAAGTGGTACGACATGTTCGCAAACATCAAGATAGGTACGAAAACCATGTCAGAGGTGGGAAAGAGGCCTTTCCTGCCTTTTGTGACAATGCGTTGAAGCAAACTCACTGGATATGTGGACTGCTGCTGCAAGCAGCAGCAGAGGTGAAATCATGCTGCATAGTGGTGTGGAATCAAAAAGATGAAGTTCTGGAAAGATTCACTTTCGCTCCTGAGTGGAGTCCACAGGGGATGCCCAGAATGAAAAAAGAAGCACCAATCCTGGTGGTGTACAGAAACGACAAACATTATCAATCCGTCCGACCACCCCAGGATCAGGACGGCATGACTAAGGTGCCCAAACACTGGGCGCGAGAGACAGCCAAACCCGAGGCCGAAGCACTTGGAGGCGCTGGACCAAGCGTTGGAGAATCGCCTAAAACCCTGCACACGCTCTCCCCTGGCTCTTCCCATGCTCCTTCGCTCCATACTCTCCCCGCCTCCTCCTTTCGCGGATCCTCGGGTGGGGGTGTGATGATCACGCGCGCGCCGTCCCTGCACTCCTTGGTTCCTTCCGCGTCTTCTCCTCCGCGTCTGCGCGCGGTTGTGCACGGCCATGCGGCGGGTGGTGGTTCTTCGGGTGCCCTTGCGCGACCCCATCCTCCGCGCTCCCCCTCTCTTCTTACCTTGGCTGCCTCCCCTCACTCCTGCGAACCTCCGCGTGCTGCCATCAAATCCCAGCAGTTGCAGCATCCGAGTGAAACGGTTGCAAGACCATTCAAAAGATGCAGGTTCAAGCAAAGCAGTTGTGACTCAAGGATTGAAGACATGAAGTTTCTTGCACCCTCTGAGAACGATAAAGCTTCGGTTTTATCTTTAACCTCAGAAACTCACCTCAATTTGACAGACAACCTGACCAAGGACCGGTCGGGTACTAAGGACAAAGGCGCAGTCAAAAATGACAACACAGAATGCGACTTTCGCCCTGACACTGCTCCATATCCTCGACACCTCAAGCGGCTGGATGCTAAGACGCTTGCCAAACCGCAAGGACCTCAGGTATGGGTTTGTCCGCTGCCTGACTGCCGGCATGAAATCAGAATTCCTGCAGGTTTGCAAGCGAGAGCCAAGCTTCAAGCTGCAAAAAGTTCACACCTGAAAAATAGACATACAGATTCCGAAAGAGCTGAATGCCCGCGACTCGGTGCTCAAACTCAGATCACAGTCCCGACCTCGGAACTTCCTGAAAGTGGCAGAGCCTGGAGTTGCCCAGAATGCGGGAAAGGACTCCCACTGTTGCCAAAAGTTTGGCACGAAGCTAGTGTCCGCAAACATTTTGCCGAGGCACACCCTGACACAAATCCAACTCAGGCGTACAGGAAGAAACAAAGAACTGACAAAGGCCTTCGAGCTCGTATGAAACTGCGAGGCAGACATATAGGTCAGCTCAAACAACAGAAGGTCGCTGACAACCTGAAAGTTTGGGCTCCGCAAACGGGGCATGATGTTCGCCAAATTCTTCTCAAACATAACCCCAAAGAAGAGAGACGCAAACTTGATTTGACGTCCGTGCTTGTTTGTGCCAAATGCAGACGAAAAGGGACACCATGTAGATTCAAAACCACCGCATGCACTGATGAAACTCAACCTATCCCGACTCAATTGCTGGGTTGGATCCGAAACATGGCTTTGCGACACCCTGCGAACCAAGGTGCCATCAGAAACGGACTTGGTATGACTGAAGCCGAGGTTGCAAATGCAAACTTCCAAACCAAAAAAAGAGTCAACGGTAAAGGGCCAGCCAAGTGGCTTAGCGGTCCGTTTGCCACCACTTTTCAGGCGGCGCAAGCTGCAGGGCACTTAGTTACTGAGGTCCTTCCGCCGGATGCCATGCGCCACCCGGACTCCACTGCTAAAAAGTTTCCCAAGGGATACCTGACCTGTAAAATTTGCCACAAGGTTAATCCACTTGGTGCTGTCAAAATCTGGACGAATCCATGCCTGGGACATGATCCCACCTCCAAAGGTTTCCAGTCTCAGAAAAGATATTGGCAGTCTTTAACTAAAACCCAAAAAAAAGCCCTCAGTCAAGCATGGGGGAAGACTCTGCAGCAGGGGGAGGAGCTTTTTGCCTCCCAATCCTCCAACAAGCGCAGCCGTAGAGCCAAAGAACATGACCATAATGATAAGGTTGCTGTGAGAATTGGTGAAGCGTCCCATCCAGGACCAAGATCACGAAAATTGCGCAACTTGGATCAACATGTGTCAGTTTGGACATGCAACACTCAAGGACCCAAACAATCGTGGACCTTACAACAGCTGCTCCAAACCCAGGAGCAGGCACCTCAGATTGTGCTGCTTCAGGAATGCTCTTTTAGCCAGGCTGAATGGACCACATTTCAAAAAACTTGTTGGTCTGTGGGGTACAGAAGTTTTTTCTCCGGTGCGCAAAGCACCGTCAATCGACACTACGGAGGAGCTGCAGTCTTGGTTAAATCTTCACTACCTTGTAGACCGGCCTGGTCACACACTCACAAAGGAGGTAGTGCCCAAGCTGTGTGGGTGGGATCAACTCTGGTCATCTCCACTTACCTGGCTCCTAACAGTGATGCAGAAACCGTGAGTGCAGCTGTGGCTCAAACTGTCCACTCTCTCGCTCCAAGACATCGTTTTATTTTGGGGGGGGATTACAATGCCACACCCGAAGAGAATCCCTTTCTTCATTTCTTGATTCCTAGGGAATTTCGTATTCATGCCACTCAAACCCCAACGCGGTGGCAAGGAAACCGCGATATTGACTACTATATCAGTAACCTTGAGCCCACTGAGGTCGAAACGCTTCCTGATGTTGTAGCCGACCACAAAATTGTCAAAACTTTTTTCGATTTATCTACCGAACCTGTTTTAGGTTTCCAACAAGCCAACATTCCTAGAATCCTCCCGAAGGACCCGGAAGTTGCTGAACGAATCCAAATCAAATTGGCTCAGCTCTGGCCGCAGTTTTCCACACAACTTCCAGAGCGATGGTCAGTCAATGTTGACCAGGACTGGCAGATGCTTTCGCAAACTTTTTTCAAGCCCTAGTTTGTGCAGTCAGGGCTGCTGCCCCTGACATGCTGCAGCGAGTGTCTCCGGCCTTACTGAGGAAAGGAAAGGCCACTGAGGTCTCTCTAAACAGAAAGAACACATGAAACGACATCCTGCTGGAGCTATGGCTACTCACCGCCAAAGAGTTCTGCGCAGATTGATTGGAAGGTTGCGGGAAGCCCAGCGAAACTTGGATCAAGACAGGCAAAATATCACTGAAAGCCGAGTTCTCTGGAATAAAATCAGACGGTGTTCTATGTACAACCATGATTGGGGTATACAAAGAAACCTTCGGCATCTTGAAACGCTTTTGGAACGGTTCAATCATGAAGATGACTACACCAGACTTCAACGATGGAGAAACAACATGGAACATGACAAGGCTGCATACAGGTGGCTGCGACATAGATCTGTTCCCATGTGCAATGCGGTTAAGAAAACCAAAGACTCTGTTCCTAGTCACTCCACCCAAGACAGCCTGAGGATTCTCAGGGAATTTTGGGCCGATATTTGGAATAGACGTCAAATCTCTTGGGATGATATTTGGGATGATTTGGTTACTCACACTCCACCACGCCCTGCTCCTGACAGCTGGCCAAGCCTCACACCGGAACAACTCCGTTCTGCCACCAAGTGTAGCCGCGGCAGTGCGCCGGGGCTTGACGGCTGGAGAGCTGAGGAACTTAGTTTGTTCAGTGACGAAATGTGGCAGGTCATGTCCGGGTTCTATGATCATTGTGAAGAGCTCGGAAACATTCCTACCATATGGCGATGTGTTCGCCAAGTGCATATCCCGAAAGGGAAACCACCTGAAGCTGACGGCAGCATGCTGGCGGACAACATGCGTCCCATAGCTGTGATGTCGATAATCTGGCGAATCTGCAGCCGAGCCAGATTCAAACAAACTGAGGTTCAGGAATGGATCCACACATCCACCCCCGAATTCATGTTTGGGGGAATTCCCCAAAAAGGTGTTGAGGATGCTATCTCTCACATAATCCTCAAAGACATGCATAGCTGGCCGGTTGGTACACTTGACCTGACAAAAGCTTTCGATTATTCTGACCCTGAGATAATCTGCAAACTCTTTGTCCACCAAGGTATGCCGCGCAAAGCTGCACGCATGTTGTTAAGCATGTGGAGCGAACAAATCCGTTTTCTTCAGCTCCATGACGAATTTTTCCCAAACAACCATGTTGTCAAGCGCTCCCTGCCGCAAGGTGACTGCTTTAGCATGTTAGGCATGTGTGTTTTGCTTACTCCCATTGCCAATCACATTCAGAGAAAATACCCTTGTTGCGTTCAAGCTTTATATGCCGATGATCGTTCTTTCACTTGTTCCACTGCGACTGAAATATGGCAAGTTCGAAATGAATGGCATGTTTGGAGCAATAAGGTTGGTCTTCAAGAAAACCCCACCAAAGAGCAATATTACCACCGCAACGTTCAAGGTTGCCGATCTCTCGAGGATGCCGGCTGTCCTCCAGAAACAGTTTCCACTTCCATCACCTTGTTGGGATTCCAGTTCATGGGAGTGACCCAAAGAAAAGCCAAAGACCGAGAACTGACAAGACTCACTGAGGCCAAAGAAGTTCTTCGAAAATGTAGGTGCCTCCCAGGTTCCAAAACACGTAAAGCTGCAGTTGCCAGGGTTTGTGCCCCAGCAAAAGCAAGTTGGGGATGGCTGTTTCGAAGACCCACTCATGCTGAAAGCAACGCTTTCTTTCAGGGAGCAAAAGCGCTGCATCAGTGGCCAAAGCAGTCAGCCGTACCTTTACTCCAAATTTTTACTGGCCATTGGTGGGACTTAGGTTTTGCTGCCACGGTTACGACTCTCCGAGTCCTCACCCGCTATGTTCACAAAACACAGATGCAGTTGCAAAACTGGCCACCCAAAATGAGTGGCTGGACGGGTAGCTTTAGAAAAGGCATGCAAGAACTTGGGTTCGCTGAGGCTGGTAGTTGGACCTGGACGCACCCGATGCTTGAAACTATTCAGATTCAACCAACCACGCTGCCTGAAAAGGCGACCGAAGTGCTGTCACATAGGCTCAGAGATGCTTGGCGAATCAGAAAATATGAGGAATTCTTGGAACTTGACCGACGCGACTCAACGGTTTGTGCAGACATTCCATGTGACCTGACCCGCATTAATATTCTGCGCAAGAAAAAACTCAACAGTCACGAACTGGCTGTTGTAACTGGTGCTTTCATTTCACCTCAATGTCGAAATGCCATGGGAGGTGCTGAAGAAACATGCCCTTATTGCCAACATGTTTGTGCCACTGTGCAGCACATGCTTTGGGAATGTACTCAGAACCCACACCGTGATCCTACTATTAGACCCCACGATGTGCTGCAGGAAAGACTCGCATGGCCCACTACTGATCCTACTAAGGTGGACCATGACAACAAACTTCTAAGGTTTGCAGCTGCAACACGTGCTGATGTGTTGCAGCAGCGCCACGACGACTAGAACCACCTCCATTCTATTCTGGCGATCGCCTCTGGCCTGCGCTGCGGCTGCGGGCAAGTGCGGGCAGCGTCATTGTCTACATCATCATCCAGATTTCAGGTTAGCAGCTTCTCCTGCGCCTCCAGCCACAGCAGAGTGGCACGGTCGCTGCGGGCTCGTCACGGGTGCCAGGCAGGAGAGAAAATTAACGTGGCATGGCCCACGTTTGTTGCAGAAGAATTTGAAAAGAAAAATACAAAAGAAAAAGAAAAAGAACAAAAGTCAAAAAAGGAAGACAAAAAGAACCAATTCAAGAATTTGAATGTGCATTGCACGAAGAGAGCGATTTTTCAAATCGCCAAAAAAGACAAGAGCCATAAGGCCAATCCTAGGATGATGGCTGGCTGGCTGCTGATGCTTTGCTGGTCTGTGCCTTGCTGTGCTGCATTTGACACCAACAAGGACCTGGCCGCCAACCATGACGTCAATTACACCGGCCGCCCTGGATTGATTGTGGAAAATGCCACAACTCAGTCTAACGGCCCCCCAGAGATGACCCGCAACGGGAAAAAATGGCAGCTGACAATCGATGTGCCTCGCAGCGGGCGGCAGATTGCAGATGCGCTGAGCGAATATGGCTCCGTGGATGTGGAAGCTGGTTTCAGACTTTTGACGGAAGTAAGTGCAACTACTTTCGATATCCACCCCTACGGTTCTGGTTCTGACCCCTCAAAACGTAAATTCCCTGGGATCCTCAATGTGATTTTGGATTTGGTCGCTAGGTGTCACCATGGGAAGTTTGGATTTTACCCTCTGAATTTTGTTTCCTCCAAAATGTGGAATTTGGGTTTGGAATGGTGGAAAATTGGGTTTCGCCCCTGGGAATCTTTTCCCCTCGAAATGTGGAATTTTGAGATGGGATGGTTTGATGAAAAAATTCATTGGTCACCCTTTCTTATCTGGTTTTGTTTGGGCACCATGGGAGAAATTTGCGGCTGGTTGCTTAGGTACGGTGTCACTAAGCAATTTGTGCTTGCATGTCTCAAACGGGCTCAAGACAAACGCAAACGAAAACGAATCATCAAACGCTTGAAAAACAAACGCTCAGTGAAAAAATGCAGTGATCTCAAACGCTGTCAGAAGTTGTTGAAACCACATGTTGCATGTGCTGCTAGAAAATGCAGCACGCACAGACTCGGAAAAGCACGCCTGAAACACAGACGATGTGCTTTGAAGCTTCGGATGAGATGGACATATGTTCGAACCAATGGCATGGATGTTTCCCTGTCATACTCTTTCCTCTATTCGGGTTTTCCGAGACCCGAAGAATGGCCACTTGGATATGATGCACTGAGCTGGTACAAGCCTGATGCGAACAATTGCATTTTTGCCTCTGAGTGGTTGCAAGGTGGATATAAACGAAGGACGCAAAGGAAAAAGAATTACAGTGACAATGACAACGCCGCGGTTAGGAGTTTGATCCAAGGTTTGAAGGTATGTCTTAACCAAGGTTCTTTTCCGAAAGAGTTTGAATCCGTGATGTCCTTGTTAGGTCAAGTGGTCGGTCAAAATTCACCCAAAAAGATGTTTAAGAAAAAGAAAACGGTGAAACAGGAGCCCAAACCTGACCCGTCTAGACAAGAGCAGCTGCGGGACAACAAAGATGAAGACTACACCATTCTTGAGACAGGATGGTGGAAAATGAATGGTGCGTGGAAACAGTATTGCAGAGACCCACAAACAGGATGGTGGTGGTGGGACAAGCGTGGTGACAAAGTTACCACAGTGGACCACAACCCCAGACATAATGAAAAGAAACAAGACACTGAGGTTCACAAACCTCAACAGAATACTCCAAACCTTGCCAAGGTGCGAGCTCTCAACCCAGTTGAATGGAACAAGCCAATCAAACTTGTGGATGCGCAAACAGTTTGCCAGGCCATTAAGGAAGGAAAAGACTGGGATGGAAATATTTGCTGCAGTCATGACAGACAGGTCACCCAAGAACTTCGTGACTTGTACACAAGCTTTGGTTTCACGAAAGGACTCACTTTGGTTTTGTCAGCTGATGCAATGAATCAGCTTGGCATCACACTGAGCAGGACCAGGCTTCAAAGGACAAACCAACATGCCAAGGTCGAAGACATTGCCTTGCTCGGTTTAGGCTCTGACTACCCTTGGAGAACTCACCCTGTTAAAGTTGATCCCAACAATGTTACTACGGTTGAAAGGGAATTGGTCAGAATTGTCGTTCCCTCTCACTATAGAGAACTCTTTGTATCTGAACCCCAAAAGGAACGTGTCGTTGATGTCATTTCCGACTTGGCCACTTTTGGATGTCGTGCACATGTCCTCACAGGTGGCAGGTGGGAAAGACAGGAATGGCAGAAACAAAGTTCAAGTTTGGTAGGATGGCTTAAGCTCACCAAAAAAGATGCGGAAACCCTCCTGGAAAAATCAGGGAAAAAAGGTATTTTTATCAATAAGAATATTGATACCTCTAAGGAACGTCCGCATTTTGTGTGGACCAAACACGAAAAAGATGAAACCGATGAAGCATACTACCAGAGATGCCTTCGTCTTTCAGGCGAGAGAGGCCAGCCGATGTGCTTACGGAAAGGGTTGGGAAATGACATTGGTTTCACAAAGAAATCAGATGAAGACATCGAAAAGAAACCCAAACGAATTCAGATTTCTGGAGTTCCCAGGGACTGGATGGCGGAAGAACTGGTTGATTTCCTCAAACAACAAGGATGGACCCAAATGACTATTCACAATAGAAGAAGGGTCAACAAGAAAATTTTTTGGAACGCCTGTGGAATGCCTCCTGTTGCATACCCATACGACCAGGGTCTTTGGGTGTATGAAGGTGCCACTGTGTTTACCATAATAGTCAACGACTCGGTCCATAAACCTGCAGCGCCAAACAGCACCACTGCAGTCAGAGGACCAAGGAAGACATGGGATGAAATTAAGGATCAGCCTCCACAGACGGCCAACACGCGGGGGCGCCCCGCGAAGAGGCAGGCCAAAGAACCCGATGAGCGACATCGGTCCAGATCTGCCGCTGAGAAGCCCGAAAAGGGCGATGAAAATAAGGACCCAATGGAAGTCGAAAAAACGCAGTTGGACTCTCAGACTCAGCCTGAAGCGATTGACAAGCAGAGTTCAAAGCCAACCTCGCAGTCTCTTGGTAATTTGACGGATGCCTTAACCCAAAACTGGACGCTGGCCGATCAAGGTGGATGCGGTGACTGTGGGTACCGGGCATTAATAGACAACTTTCATTATCAAACCACTGGTGAGACTCTTTCCAAAGAAGAATGCATCAAAAATGCCAATCTATTTCGTACGGAAGTGGTACGACATGTTCGCAAACATCAAGATAGGTACGAAAACCATGTCAGAGGTGGGAAAGAGGCCTTTCCTGCCTTTTGTGACAATGCGTTGAAGCAAACTCACTGGATATGTGGACTGCTGCTGCAAGCAGCAGCAGAGGTGAAATCATGCTGCATAGTGGTGTGGAATCAAAAAGATGAAGTTCTGGAAAGATTCACTTTCGCTCCTGAGTGGAGTCCACAGGGGATGCCCAGAATGAAAAAAGAAGCACCAATCCTGGTGGTGTACAGAAACGACAAACATTATCAATCCGTCCGACCACCCCAGGATCAGGACGGCATGACTAAGGTGCCCAAACACTGGGCGCGAGAGACAGCCAAACCCGAGGCCGAAGCACTTGGAGGCGCTGGACCAAGCGTTGGAGAATCGCCTAAAACCCTGCACACGCTCTCCCCTGGCTCTTCCCATGCTCCTTCGCTCCATACTCTCCCCGCCTCCTCCTTTCGCGGATCCTCGGGTGGGGGTGTGATGATCACGCGCGCGCCGTCCCTGCACTCCTTGGTTCCTTCCGCGTCTTCTCCTCCGCGTCTGCGCGCGGTTGTGCACGGCCATGCGGCGGGTGGTGGTTCTTCGGGTGCCCTTGCGCGACCCCATCCTCCGCGCTCCCCCTCTCTTCTTACCTTGGCTGCCTCCCCTCACTCCTGCGAACCTCCGCGTGCTGCCATCAAATCCCAGCAGTTGCAGCATCCGAGTGAAACGGTTGCAAGACCATTCAAAAGATGCAGGTTCAAGCAAAGCAGTTGTGACTCAAGGATTGAAGACATGAAGTTTCTTGCACCCTCTGAGAACGATAAAGCTTCGGTTTTATCTTTAACCTCAGAAACTCACCTCAATTTGACAGACAACCTGACCAAGGACCGGTCGGGTACTAAGGACAAAGGCGCAGTCAAAAATGACAACACAGAATGCGACTTTCGCCCTGACACTGCTCCATATCCTCGACACCTCAAGCGGCTGGATGCTAAGACGCTTGCCAAACCGCAAGGACCTCAGGTATGGGTTTGTCCGCTGCCTGACTGCCGGCATGAAATCAGAATTCCTGCAGGTTTGCAAGCGAGAGCCAAGCTTCAAGCTGCAAAAAGTTCACACCTGAAAAATAGACATACAGATTCCGAAAGAGCTGAATGCCCGCGACTCGGTGCTCAAACTCAGATCACAGTCCCGACCTCGGAACTTCCTGAAAGTGGCAGAGCCTGGAGTTGCCCAGAATGCGGGAAAGGACTCCCACTGTTGCCAAAAGTTTGGCACGAAGCTAGTGTCCGCAAACATTTTGCCGAGGCACACCCTGACACAAATCCAACTCAGGCGTACAGGAAGAAACAAAGAACTGACAAAGGCCTTCGAGCTCGTATGAAACTGCGAGGCAGACATATAGGTCAGCTCAAACAACAGAAGGTCGCTGACAACCTGAAAGTTTGGGCTCCGCAAACGGGGCATGATGTTCGCCAAATTCTTCTCAAACATAACCCCAAAGAAGAGAGACGCAAACTTGATTTGACGTCCGTGCTTGTTTGTGCCAAATGCAGACGAAAAGGGACACCATGTAGATTCAAAACCACCGCATGCACTGATGAAACTCAACCTATCCCGACTCAATTGCTGGGTTGGATCCGAAACATGGCTTTGCGACACCCTGCGAACCAAGGTGCCATCAGAAACGGACTTGGTATGACTGAAGCCGAGGTTGCAAATGCAAACTTCCAAACCAAAAAAAGAGTCAACGGTAAAGGGCCAGCCAAGTGGCTTAGCGGTCCGTTTGCCACCACTTTTCAGGCGGCGCAAGCTGCAGGGCACTTAGTTACTGAGGTCCTTCCGCCGGATGCCATGCGCCACCCGGACTCCACTGCTAAAAAGTTTCCCAAGGGATACCTGACCTGTAAAATTTGCCACAAGGTTAATCCACTTGGTGCTGTCAAAATCTGGACGAATCCATGCCTGGGACATGATCCCACCTCCAAAGGTTTCCAGTCTCAGAAAAGATATTGGCAGTCTTTAACTAAAACCCAAAAAAAAGCCCTCAGTCAAGCATGGGGGAAGACTCTGCAGCAGGGGGAGGAGCTTTTTGCCTCCCAATCCTCCAACAAGCGCAGCCGTAGAGCCAAAGAACATGACCATAATGATAAGGTTGCTGTGAGAATTGGTGAAGCGTCCCATCCAGGACCAAGATCACGAAAATTGCGCAACTTGGATCAACATGTGTCAGTTTGGACATGCAACACTCAAGGACCCAAACAATCGTGGACCTTACAACAGCTGCTCCAAACCCAGGAGCAGGCACCTCAGATTGTGCTGCTTCAGGAATGCTCTTTTAGCCAGGCTGAATGGACCACATTTCAAAAAACTTGTTGGTCTGTGGGGTACAGAAGTTTTTTCTCCGGTGCGCAAAGCACCGTCAATCGACACTACGGAGGAGCTGCAGTCTTGGTTAAATCTTCACTACCTTGTAGACCGGCCTGGTCACACACTCACAAAGGAGGTAGTGCCCAAGCTGTGTGGGTGGGATCAACTCTGGTCATCTCCACTTACCTGGCTCCTAACAGTGATGCAGAAACCGTGAGTGCAGCTGTGGCTCAAACTGTCCACTCTCTCGCTCCAAGACATCGTTTTATTTTGGGGGGGGATTACAATGCCACACCCGAAGAGAATCCCTTTCTTCATTTCTTGATTCCTAGGGAATTTCGTATTCATGCCACTCAAACCCCAACGCGGTGGCAAGGAAACCGCGATATTGACTACTATATCAGTAACCTTGAGCCCACTGAGGTCGAAACGCTTCCTGATGTTGTAGCCGACCACAAAATTGTCAAAACTTTTTTCGATTTATCTACCGAACCTGTTTTAGGTTTCCAACAAGCCAACATTCCTAGAATCCTCCCGAAGGACCCGGAAGTTGCTGAACGAATCCAAATCAAATTGGCTCAGCTCTGGCCGCAGTTTTCCACACAACTTCCAGAGCGATGGTCAGTCAATGTTGACCAGGACTGGCAGATGCTTTCGCAAACTTTTTTTCAAGCCCTAGTTTGTGCAGTCAGGGCTGCTGCCCCTGACATGCTGCAGCGAGTGTCTCCGGCCTTACTGAGGAAAGGAAAGGCCACTGAGGTCTCTCTTAAACAGAAAGAACACATGAAACGACATCCTGCTGGAGCTATGGCTACTCACCGCCAAAGAGTTCTGCGCAGATTGATTGGAAGGTTGCGGGAAGCCCAGCGAAACTTGGATCAAGACAGGCAAAATATCACTGAAAGCCGAGTTCTCTGGAATAAAATCAGACGGTGTTCTATGTACAACCATGATTGGGGTATACAAAGAAACCTTCGGCATCTTGAAACGCTTTTGGAACGGTTCAATCATGAAGATGACTACACCAGACTTCAACGATGGAGAAACAACATGGAACATGACAAGGCTGCATACAGGTGGCTGCGACATAGATCTGTTCCCATGTGCAATGCGGTTAAGAAAACCAAAGACTCTGTTCCTAGTCACTCCACCCAAGACAGCCTGAGGATTCTCAGGGAATTTTGGGCCGATATTTGGAATAGACGTCAAATCTCTTGGGATGATATTTGGGATGATTTGGTTACTCACACTCCACCACGCCCTGCTCCTGACAGCTGGCCAAGCCTCACACCGGAACAACTCCGTTCTGCCACCAAGTGTAGCCGCGGCAGTGCGCCGGGGCTTGACGGCTGGAGAGCTGAGGAACTTAGTTTGTTCAGTGACGAAATGTGGCAGGTCATGTCCGGGTTCTATGATCATTGTGAAGAGCTCGGAAACATTCCTACCATATGGCGATGTGTTCGCCAAGTGCATATCCCGAAAGGGAAACCACCTGAAGCTGACGGCAGCATGCTGGCGGACAACATGCGTCCCATAGCTGTGATGTCGATAATCTGGCGAATCTGCAGCCGAGCCAGATTCAAACAAACTGAGGTTCAGGAATGGATCCACACATCCACCCCCGAATTCATGTTTGGGGGAATTCCCCAAAAAGGTGTTGAGGATGCTATCTCTCACATAATCCTCAAAGACATGCATAGCTGGCCGGTTGGTACACTTGACCTGACAAAAGCTTTCGATTATTCTGACCCTGAGATAATCTGCAAACTCTTTGTCCACCAAGGTATGCCGCGCAAAGCTGCACGCATGTTGTTAAGCATGTGGAGCGAACAAATCCGTTTTCTTCAGCTCCATGACGAATTTTTCCCAAACAACCATGTTGTCAAGCGCTCCCTGCCGCAAGGTGACTGCTTTAGCATGTTAGGCATGTGTGTTTTGCTTACTCCCATTGCCAATCACATTCAGAGAAAATACCCTTGTTGCGTTCAAGCTTTATATGCCGATGATCGTTCTTTCACTTGTTCCACTGCGACTGAAATATGGCAAGTTCGAAATGAATGGCATGTTTGGAGCAATAAGGTTGGTCTTCAAGAAAACCCCACCAAAGAGCAATATTACCACCGCAACGTTCAAGGTTGCCGATCTCTCGAGGATGCCGGCTGTCCTCCAGAAACAGTTTCCACTTCCATCACCTTGTTGGGATTCCAGTTCATGGGAGTGACCCAAAGAAAAGCCAAAGACCGAGAACTGACAAGACTCACTGAGGCCAAAGAAGTTCTTCGAAAATGTAGGTGCCTCCCAGGTTCCAAAACACGTAAAGCTGCAGTTGCCAGGGTTTGTGCCCCAGCAAAAGCAAGTTGGGGATGGCTGTTTCGAAGACCCACTCATGCTGAAAGCAACGCTTTCTTTCAGGGAGCAAAAGCGCTGCATCAGTGGCCAAAGCAGTCAGCCGTACCTTTACTCCAAATTTTTACTGGCCATTGGTGGGACTTAGGTTTTGCTGCCACGGTTACGACTCTCCGAGTCCTCACCCGCTATGTTCACAAAACACAGATGCAGTTGCAAAACTGGCCACCCAAAATGAGTGGCTGGACGGGTAGCTTTAGAAAAGGCATGCAAGAACTTGGGTTCGCTGAGGCTGGTAGTTGGACCTGGACGCACCCGATGCTTGAAACTATTCAGATTCAACCAACCACGCTGCCTGAAAAGGCGACCGAAGTGCTGTCACATAGGCTCAGAGATGCTTGGCGAATCAGAAAATATGAGGAATTCTTGGAACTTGACCGACGCGACTCAACGGTTTGTGCAGACATTCCATGTGACCTGACCCGCATTAATATTCTGCGCAAGAAAAAACTCAACAGTCACGAACTGGCTGTTGTAACTGGTGCTTTCATTTCACCTCAATGTCGAAATGCCATGGGAGGTGCTGAAGAAACATGCCCTTATTGCCAACATGTTTGTGCCACTGTGCAGCACATGCTTTGGGAATGTACTCAGAACCCACACCGTGATCCTACTATTAGACCCCACGATGTGCTGCAGGAAAGACTCGCATGGCCCACTACTGATCCTACTAAGGTGGACCATGACAACAAACTTCTAAGGTTTGCAGCTGCAACACGTGCTGATGTGTTGCAGCAGCGCCACGACGACTAGAACCACCTCCATTCTATTCTGGCGATCGCCTCTGGCCTGCGCTGCGGCTGCGGGCAAGTGCGGGCAGCGTCATTGTCTACATCATCATCCAGATTTCAGGTTAGTAGGTGCCTCCCAGGTTCCAAAACACGTAAAGCTGCAGTTGCCAGGGTTTGTGCCCCAGCAAAAGCAAGTTGGGGATGGCTGTTTCGAAGACCCACTCATGCTGAAAGCAACGCTTTCTTTCAGGGAGCAAAAGCGCTGCATCAGTGGCCAAAGCAGTCAGCCGTACCTTTACTCCAAATTTTTACTGGCCATTGGGGGGACTTAGGTTTTGCTGCCACGGTTACGACTCTCCGAGTCCTCACCCGCTATGTTCACAAAACACAGATGCAGTTGCAAAACTGGCCACCCAAAATGAGTGGCTGGACGGGTAGCTTTAGAAAAGGCATGCAAGAACTTGGGGTCGCTGAGGCTGGTAGTTGGACCTGGACGCACCCGATGCTTGAAACTATTCAGATTCAACCAACCACGCTGCCTGAAAAGGCGACCGAAGTGCTGTCACATAGGCTCAGAGATGCTTGGCGAATCAGAAATATGAGGAATTCTTGGAACTTGACCGACGCGACTCAACGGTTTGTGCAGACATTCCATGTGACCTGACCCGCATTAATATTCTGCGCAAGAAAAAACTCAACAGTCACGAACTGGCTGTTGTAACTGGTGCTTTCATTTCACCTCAATGTCGAAATGCCATGGGAGGTGCTGAAGAAACATGCCCTTATTGCCAACATGTTTGTGCCACTGTGCAGCACATGCTTTGGGAATGTACTCAGAACCCACACCGTGATCCTACTATTAGACCCCACGATGTGCTGCAGGAAAGACTCGCATGGCCCACTACTGATCCTACTAAGGTGGACCATGACAACAAACTTCTAAGGTTTGCAGCTGCAACACGTGCTGATGTGTTGCAGCAGCGCCACGACGACTAGAACCACCTCCATTCTATTCTGGCGATCGCCTCTGGCCTGCGCTGCGGCTGCGGGCAAGTGCGGGCAGCGTCATTGTCTACATCATCACCAGATTTCAGGTTAGCAGCTTCTCCTGCGCCTCCAGCCACAGCAGAGTGGCACGGTCGCTGCGGGCTCGTCACGGGTGCCAGGCAGGAGAGAAAATTAACGTGGCATGGCCCACGTTTGTTGCAGAAGAATTTGAAAAGAAAAATACAAAAGAAAAAGAAAAAGAACAAAAGTCAAAAAAGGAAGACAAAAAGAACCAATTCAAGAATTTGAATGTGCATTGCACGAAGAGAGCGATTTTTCAAATCGCCAAAAAAGACAAGAGCCATAAGGCCAATCCTAGGATGATGGCTGGCTGGCTGCTGATGCTTTGCTGGTCTGTGCCTTGCTGTGCTGCATTTGACACCAACAAGGACCTGGCCGCCAACCATGACGTCAATTACACCGGCCGCCCTGGATTGATTGTGGAAAATGCCACAACTCAGTCTAACGGCCCCCCAGAGATGACCCGCAACGGGAAAAAATGGCAGCTGACAATCGATGTGCCTCGCAGCGGGCGGCAGATTGCAGATGCGCTGAGCGAATATGGCTCCGTGGATGTGGAAGCTGGTTTCAGACTTTTGACGGAAGTAAGTGCAACTACTTTCGATATCCACCCCTACGGTTCTGGTTCTGACCCCTCAAAACGTAAATTCCCTGGGATCCTCAATGTGATTTTGGATTTGGTCGCTAGGTGTCACCATGGGAAGTTTGGATTTTACCCTCTGAATTTTGTTTCCTCCAAAATGTGGAATTTGGGTTTGGAATGGTGGAAAATTGGGTTTCGCCCCTGGGAATCTTTTCCCCTCGAAATGTGGAATTTTGAGATGGGATGGTTTGATGAAAAAATTCATTGGTCACCCTTTCTTATCTGGTTTTGTTTGGGCACCATGGGAGAAATTTGCGGCTGGTTGCTTAGGTACGGTGTCACTAAGCAATTTGTGCTTGCATGTCTCAAACGGGCTCAAGACAAACGCAAACGAAAACGAATCATCAAACGCTTGAAAAACAAACGCTCAGTGAAAAAATGCAGTGATCTCAAACGCTGTCAGAAGTTGTTGAAACCACATGTTGCATGTGCTGCTAGAAAATGCAGCACGCACAGACTCGGAAAAGCACGCCTGAAACACAGACGATGTGCTTTGAAGCTTCGGATGAGATGGACATATGTTCGAACCAATGGCATGGATGTTTCCCTGTCATACTCTTTCCTCTATTCGGGTTTTCCGAGACCCGAAGAATGGCCACTTGGATATGATGCACTGAGCTGGTACAAGCCTGATGCGAACAATTGCATTTTTGCCTCTGAGTGGTTGCAAGGTGGATATAAACGAAGGACGCAAAGGAAAAAGAATTACAGTGACAATGACAACGCCGCGGTTAGGAGTTTGATCCAAGGTTTGAAGGTATGTCTTAACCAAGGTTCTTTTCCGAAAGAGTTTGAATCCGTGATGTCCTTGTTAGGTCAAGTGGTCGGTCAAAATTCACCCAAAAAGATGTTTAAGAAAAAGAAAACGGTGAAACAGGAGCCCAAACCTGACCCGTCTAGACAAGAGCAGCTGCGGGACAACAAAGATGAAGACTACACCATTCTTGAGACAGGATGGTGGAAAATGAATGGTGCGTGGAAACAGTATTGCAGAGACCCACAAACAGGATGGTGGTGGTGGGACAAGCGTGGTGACAAAGTTACCACAGTGGACCACAACCCCAGACATAATGAAAAGAAACAACCCCAGACATAATGAAAAGAAACAAGACACTGAGGTTCACAAACCTCAACAGAATACTCCAAACCTTGCCAAGGTGCGAGCTCTCAACCCAGTTGAATGGAACAAGCCAATCAAACTTGTGGATGCGCAAACAGTTTGCCAGGCCATTAAGGAAGGAAAAGACTGGGATGGAAATATTTGCTGCAGTCATGACAGACAGGTCACCCAAGAACTTCGTGACTTGTACACAAGCTTTGGTTTCACGAAAGGACTCACTTTGGTTTTGTCAGCTGATGCAATGAATCAGCTTGGCATCACACTGAGCAGGACCAGGCTTCAAAGGACAAACCAACATGCCAAGGTCGAAGACATTGCCTTGCTCGGTTTAGGCTCTGACTACCCTTGGAGAACTCACCCTGTTAAAGTTGATCCCAACAATGTTACTACGGTTGAAAGGGAATTGGTCAGAATTGTCGTTCCCTCTCACTATAGAGAACTCTTTGTATCTGAACCCCAAAAGGAACGTGTCGTTGATGTCATTTCCGACTTGGCCACTTTTGGATGTCGTGCACATGTCCTCACAGGTGGCAGGTGGGAAAGACAGGAATGGCAGAAACAAAGTTCAAGTTTGGTAGGATGGCTTAAGCTCACCAAAAAAGATGCGGAAACCCTCCTGGAAAAATCAGGGAAAAAAGGTATTTTTATCAATAAGAATATTGATACCTCTAAGGAACGTCCGCATTTTGTGTGGACCAAACACGAAAAAGATGAAACCGATGAAGCATACTACCAGAGATGCCTTCGTCTTTCAGGCGAGAGAGGCCAGCCGATGTGCTTACGGAAAGGGTTGGGAAATGACATTGGTTTCACAAAGAAATCAGATGAAGACATCGAAAAGAAACCCAAACGAATTCAGATTTCTGGAGTTCCCAGGGACTGGATGGCGGAAGAACTGGTTGATTTCCTCAAACAACAAGGATGGACCCAAATGACTATTCACAATAGAAGAAGGGTCAACAAGAAAATTTTTGGAACGCCTGTGGAATGCCTCCTGTTGCATACCCATACGACCAGGGTCTTTGGGTGTATGAAGGTGCCACTGTGTTTACCATAATAGTCAACGACTCGGTCCATAAACCTGCAGCGCCAAACAGCACCACTGCAGTCAGAGGACCAAGGAAGACATGGGATGAAATTAAGGATCAGCCTCCACAGACGGCCAACACGCGGGGGCGCCCCGCGAAGAGGCAGGCCAAAGAACCCGATGAGCGACATCGGTCCAGATCTGCCGCTGAGAAGCCCGAAAAGGGCGATGAAAATAAGGACCCAATGGAAGTCGAAAAAACGCAGTTGGACTCTCAGACTCAGCCTGAAGCGATTGACAAGCAGAGTTCAAAGCCAACCTCGCAGTCTCTTGGTAATTTGACGGATGCCTTAACCCAAAACTGGACGCTGGCCGATCAAGGTGGATGCGGTGACTGTGGGTACCGGGCATTAATAGACAACTTTCATTATCAAACCACTGGTGAGACTCTTTCCAAAGAAGAATGCATCAAAAATGCCAATCTATTTCGTACGGAAGTGGTACGACATGTTCGCAAACATCAAGATAGGTACGAAAACCATGTCAGAGGTGGGAAAGAGGCCTTTCCTGCCTTTTGTGACAATGCGTTGAAGCAAACTCACTGGATATGTGGACTGCTGCTGCAAGCAGCAGCAGAGGTGAAATCATGCTGCATAGTGGTGTGGAATCAAAAAGATGAAGTTCTGGAAAGATTCACTTTCGCTCCTGAGTGGAGTCCACAGGGGATGCCCAGAATGAAAAAAGAAGCACCAATCCTGGTGGTGTACAGAAACGACAAACATTATCAATCCGTCCGACCACCCCAGGATCAGGACGGCATGACTAAGGTGCCCAAACACTGGGCGCGAGAGACAGCCAAACCCGAGGCCGAAGCACTTGGAGGCGCTGGACCAAGCGTTGGAGAATCGCCTAAAACCCTGCACACGCTCTCCCCTGGCTCTTCCCATGCTCCTTCGCTCCATACTCTCCCCGCCTCCTCCTTTCGCGGATCCTCGGGTGGGGGTGTGATGATCACGCGCGCGCCGTCCCTGCACTCCTTGGTTCCTTCCGCGTCTTCTCCTCCGCGTCTGCGCGCGGTTGTGCACGGCCATGCGGCGGGTGGTGGTTCTTCGGGTGCCCTTGCGCGACCCCATCCTCCGCGCTCCCCCTCTCTTCTTACCTTGGCTGCCTCCCCTCACTCCTGCGAACCTCCGCGTGCTGCCATCAAATCCCAGCAGTTGCAGCATCCGAGTGAAACGGTTGCAAGACCATTCAAAAGATGCAGGTTCAAGCAAAGCAGTTGTGACTCAAGGATTGAAGACATGAAGTTTCTTGCACCCTCTGAGAACGATAAAGCTTCGGTTTTATCTTTAACCTCAGAAACTCACCTCAATTTGACAGACAACCTGACCAAGGACCGGTCGGGTACTAAGGACAAAGGCGCAGTCAAAAATGACAACACAGAATGCGACTTTCGCCCTGACACTGCTCCATATCCTCGACACCTCAAGCGGCTGGATGCTAAGACGCTTGCCAAACCGCAAGGACCTCAGGTATGGGTTTGTCCGCTGCCTGACTGCCGGCATGAAATCAGAATTCCTGCAGGTTTGCAAGCGAGAGCCAAGCTTCAAGCTGCAAAAAGTTCACACCTGAAAAATAGACATACAGATTCCGAAAGAGCTGAATGCCCGCGACTCGGTGCTCAAACTCAGATCACAGTCCCGACCTCGGAACTTCCTGAAAGTGGCAGAGCCTGGAGTTGCCCAGAATGCGGGAAAGGACTCCCACTGTTGCCAAAAGTAGTTGGCACGAAGCTAGTGTCCGCAAACATTTTGCCGAGGCACACCCTGACACAAATCCAACTCAGGCGTACAGGAAGAAACAAAGAACTGACAAAGGCCTTCGAGCTCGTATGAAACTGCGAGGCAGACATATAGGTCAGCTCAAACAACAGAAGGTCGCTGACAACCTGAAAGTTTGGGCTCCGCAAACGGGGCATGATGTTCGCCAAATTCTTCTCAAACATAACCCCAAAGAAGAGAGACGCAAACTTGATTTGACGTCCGTGCTTGTTTGTGCCAAATGCAGACGAAAAGGGACACCATGTAGATTCAAAACCACCGCATGCACTGATGAAACTCAACCTATCCCGACTCAATTGCTGGGTTGGATCCGAAACATGGCTTTGCGACACCCTGCGAACCAAGGTGCCATCAGAAACGGACTTGGTATGACTGAAGCCGAGGTTGCAAATGCAAACTTCCAAACCAAAAAAAGAGTCAACGGTAAAGGGCCAGCCAAGTGGCTTAGCGGTCCGTTTGCCACCACTTTTCAGGCGGCGCAAGCTGCAGGGCACTTAGTTACTGAGGTCCTTCCGCCGGATGCCATGCGCCACCCGGACTCCACTGCTAAAAAGTTTCCCAAGGGATACCTGACCTGTAAAATTTGCCACAAGGTTAATCCACTTGGTGCTGTCAAAATCTGGACGAATCCATGCCTGGGACATGATCCCACCTCCAAAGGTTTCCAGTCTCAGAAAAGATATTGGCAGTCTTTAACTAAAACCCAAAAAAAAGCCCTCAGTCAAGCATGGGGGAAGACTCTGCAGCAGGGGGAGGAGCTTTTTGCCTCCCAATCCTCCAACAAGCGCAGCCGTAGAGCCAAAGAACATGACCATAATGATAAGGTTGCTGTGAGAATTGGTGAAGCGTCCCATCCAGGACCAAGATCACGAAAATTGCGCAACTTGGATCAACATGTGTCAGTTTGGACATGCAACACTCAAGGACCCAAACAATCGTGGACCTTACAACAGCTGCTCCAAACCCAGGAGCAGGCACCTCAGATTGTGCTGCTTCAGGAATGCTCTTTTAGCCAGGCTGAATGGACCACATTTCAAAAAACTTGTTGGTCTGTGGGGTACAGAAGTTTTTTCTCCGGTGCGCAAAGCACCGTCAATCGACACTACGGAGGAGCTGCAGTCTTGGTTAAATCTTCACTACCTTGTAGACCGGCCTGGTCACACACTCACAAAGGAGGTAGTGCCCAAGCTGTGTGGGTGGGATCAACTCTGGTCATCTCCACTTACCTGGCTCCTAACAGTGATGCAGAAACCGTGAGTGCAGCTGTGGCTCAAACTGTCCACTCTCTCGCTCCAAGACATCGTTTTATTTTGGGGGGGATTACAATGCCACACCCGAAGAGAATCCCTTTCTTCATTTCTTGATTCCTAGGGAATTTCGTATTCATGCCACTCAAACCCCAACGCGGTGGCAAGGAAACCGCGATATTGACTACTATATCAGTAACCTTGAGCCCACTGAGGTCGAAACGCTTCCTGATGTTGTAGCCGACCACAAAATTGTCAAAACTTTTTTCGATTTATCTACCGAACCTGTTTTAGGTTTCCAACAAGCCAACATTCCTAGAATCCTCCCGAAGGACCCGGAAGTTGCTGAACGAATCCAAATCAAATTGGCTCAGCTCTGGCCGCAGTTTTCCACACAACTTCCAGAGCGATGGTCAGTCAATGTTGACCAGGACTGGCAGATGCTTTCGCAAACTTTTTTTCAAGCCCTAGTTTGTGCAGTCAGGGCTGCTGCCCCTGACATGCTGCAGCGAGTGTCTCCGGCCTTACTGAGGAAAGGAAAGGCCACTGAGGTCTCTCTTAAACAGAAAGAACACATGAAACGACATCCTGCTGGAGCTATGGCTACTCACCGCCAAAGAGTTCTGCGCAGATTGATTGGAAGGTTGCGGGAAGCCCAGCGAAACTTGGATCAAGACAGGCAAAATATCACTGAAAGCCGAGTTCTCTGGAATAAAATCAGACGGTGTTCTATGTACAACCATGATTGGGGTATACAAAGAAACCTTCGGCATCTTGAAACGCTTTTGGAACGGTTCAATCATGAAGATGACTACACCAGACTTCAACGATGGAGAAACAACATGGAACATGACAAGGCTGCATACAGGTGGCTGCGACATAGATCTGTTCCCATGTGCAATGCGGTTAAGAAAACCAAAGACTCTGTTCCCAGTCACTCCACCCAAGACAGCCTGAGGATTCTCAGGGAATTTTGGGCCGATATTTGGAATAGACGTCAAATCTCTTGGGATGATATTTGGGATGATTTGGTTACTCACACTCCACCACGCCCTGCTCCTGACAGCTGGCCAAGCCTCACACCGGAACAACTCCGTTCTGCCACCAAGTGTAGCCGCGGCAGTGCGCCGGGGCTTGACGGCTGGAGAGCTGAGGAACTTAGTTTGTTCAGTGACGAAATGTGGCAGGTCATGTCCGGGTTCTATGATCATTGCGAAGAGCTCGGAAACATTCCTACCATATGGCGATGTGTTCGCCAAGTGCATATCCCGAAAGGGAAACCACCTGAAGCTGACGGCAGCATGCTGGCGGACAACATGCGTCCCATAGCTGTGATGTCGATAATCTGGCGAATCTGCAGCCGAGCCAGATTCAAACAAACTGAGGTTCAGGAATGGATCCACACATCCACCCCCGAATTCATGTTTGGGGGAATTCCCCAAAAAGGTGTTGAGGATGCTATCTCTCACATAATCCTCAAAGACATGCATAGCTGGCCGGTTGGTACACTTGACCTGACAAAAGCTTTCGATTATTCTGACCCTGAGATAGTCTGCAAACTCTTTGTCCACCAAGGTATGCCGCGCAAAGCTGCACGCATGTTGTTAAGCATGTGGAGCGAACAAATCCGTTTTCTTCAGCTCCATGACGAATTTTTCCCAAACAACCATGTTGTCAAGCGCTCCCTGCCGCAAGGTGACTGCTTTAGCATGTTAGGCATGTGTGTTTTGCTTACTCCCATTGCCAATCACATTCAGAGAAAATACCCTTGTTGCGTTCAAGCTTTATATGCCGATGATCGTTCTTTCACTTGTTCCACTGCGACTGAAATATGGCAAGTTCGAAATGAATGGCATGTTTGGAGCTATAAGGTTGGTCTTCAAGAAAACCCCACCACAACGACGGCACTATTACGCAACACCCCCCAGCAAACCCCCACCCCACCCCCCCCCACACCCCCCCCCCCCGACACGCCCCCCGCAACGGTCAAAGGGGGGGGGTTTTGTCCCGATCCTCTCGAGGATGCCTAGGCTCGCTCTCTCCGCCCAAACAGCTCTCTCCACTTCCACTCATCCCTTGTTTGGTGGATTCCCAGTTCATCGGAGTGACCCCCAATAAAGCCCAAATAACCATAGAACTGAACCAAGAAACTCACTGAGCCAAAGTAAGTTCTTCGAAAACCATGTAGGTTGTCCCCCCCCTCCCCCAGGTTTCCAAAACACTGTAAAGGCTGGCAGTTGCCACTGGGTTGTGTGCCCGCAAAAGTCAACTCTTGGGGATGGCTGTCTTCGAATGACCACACTCATTGCTGAACAGGCAAACGCTTTCTTTCAGGGAGCAAAAGCGCTGCATCAGTGGCCAAAGCAGTCAGCCGTACCTTTACTCCAAATTTTTACTGGCCATTGGTGGGACTTAGGGTTTGCTGCCACGGTTACGACTCTCCGAGTCCTCACCCGCTATGTTCACAAAACACAGATGCAGTTGCAAAACTGGCCACCCAAAATGAGTGGCTGGACGGGTAGCTTTAGAAAAGGCATGCAAGAACTTGGGTTCGCTGAGGCTGGTAGTTGGACCTGGACGCACCCGATGCTTGAAACTATTCAGATTCAACCAACCACGCTGCCTGAAAAGGCGACCGAAGTGCTGTCACATAGGCTCAGAGATGCTTGGCGAATCAGAAAATATGAGGAATTCTTGGAACTTGACCGACGCGACTCAACGGTTTGTGCAGACATTCCATGTGACCTGACCCGCATTAATATTCTGCGCAAGACAAAACTCAACAGTCACGAACTGGCTGTTGTAACTGGTGCTTTCATTTCACCTCAATGTCGAAATGCCATGGGAGGTGCTGAAGAAACATGCCCTTATTGCCAACATGTTTGTGCCACTGTGCAGCACATGCTTTGGGAATGTACTCAGAACCCACACCGTGATCCTACTATTAGACCCCACGATGTGCTGCAGGAAAGACTCGCATGGCCCACTACTGATCCTACTAAGGTGGACCATGACAACAAACTTCTAAGGTTTGCAACTGCAACACGTGCTGATGTGTTGCTGCAGCGCCACGACGACTAGAACCACCTCCATTCTATTCTGGCGATCGCCTCTGGCCTGCGCTGCGGCTGCGGGCAAGTGCGGGCAGCGTCATTGTCTACATCATCATCATCACCAGATTTCAGGTTACCGGAGTTTTTTGTCAGAGTGCCATAGACAGCGCCCAAAATGATCACGCAACAGTGGTGCAATCCATTCTGGCCAACAAAGAAATGCACATCCAGAAGATCCGCAAGCTCTTCAGTAGATTTGATGAACAAGAGACCGGTGTGATCACCTTTGCGATGTTAGAGGAGAAGTTGGATTCTTCCGAAGTCCGGGAATACTTTGAAACGCTGGGGCTCGATGTTTGGGATGCATGGACGTTTTTCAAATTGTTGGACCTGGATGCAGGTCTCTTGGGACGAACAGAAGCTGAAAGATGCTGAAAGTATATCGGGTATATATCGGGTATATATCGGATTACATCGGCATGTCATGTTGTTATGTCACATTTAAATACATTTAATCGGTGCATACCGGTAGCTGGTCTTAGCCACCCAGCGGGCTCAGCAGGTGCAACAGTCCACAAGTAACAATGAATTGCAACAAATCGTACATGAAATGATAGCAAAGGCATCCTTTTGTCAAATGACTCATTAAATTATAAAATTTTTTGGTGAGAGCGTGAGACCATTCTTCATCATTCCCCAGTGTATACGAAGCCCAACCCTGCAGGAGTTTGAATTCCATCGACTCGGAGATCAGATACTGTAGATAAGATTTTCCGAATATCATATCTGTAAAGAAGATCTTTTGAATCTTTTGATTTCATTGAGGCTCTATCAGGATTATCAGCACGTATGGTTAGGTCCTCAGGTTTGCTCTTTTAAATCGTTAGTTCTGCAGCCGAACGGCAATGTTCTAGTTTAAGGGCTTGTGCTTTCAGACGGCTCGGGTCCAGACTTCTTGATAATGCGAATCAATTACGCAGAGGGCCTTGTCGCACCTCAATTCGCATATACAGTGTGCAATCAGTCTGCTATGACATTGAAGTTTTAATCAGATTATGATCCTGGGTGTAAAATGAATGAGCACAGTGATTCTCAAGATAGTTAGCCACAAGCCCAAGGTGGAGCCATTTCAATAGAGGAATTCCTGATGGGATGTCTTCGATTGCGGGGGCCTGCGCGAGCTATTGATGTGGAAAAAATTATCTACGATCAGTCCTGGCTGCTTCGAAGCCACTCGCACTTGCATTGGGAGGCTTGCAGACACCCCACCTATCAGCTGATGGGGATATTGCCAAGCTCAAAAGCAAAGCATTGTCAATCATATCAGCAAGGGTGCCATGGGCCGAGCCTTTTTTTTTAAGGTAGGGTTGCTAGCCGGTAGTCCTTCAGATGCTTGTGAACATACCTGGAAGAAAGGAGTGGCACATAATTAAATATGCGTAAGTTTGTGGTGAAATTACGCAAAACCAAATGGAGAGATGTTAGTCAGAGAGAGTGTGCCACAAACTTGGCCCGCTTGGTCACAGAGAGTTTATGTGACAATGTGTCCAAACAATGCTTATTGACATAGGTTCTTTAGACCTTAGTGAGGGTGAACCTCGCAGAAGCCAATGCTTTAGAGCCTTGGATGAGGGTGTGGTCAAGCCATTTTTTTGTTGGATTTGAGACCCAAAGGAAGTACCAAATAAGTGCGGACAACTGCTTTTCCTGCAAATGAAATAGGGAGTCCGGAAATGCACGCTGTGAATGAGTTGTTGGTACTTGTAGAACGTCTTTATGGTGCTTGTGTTATTGCAGTATGCACATGCACATATGCAATGCATATATGCAACACATGCGCACACTGGCGAATTCTTCGAATTCTTCAAATTCAAGGGGTTCGGCTTGGACGCAACTGACCAGTAAATCTTGCCTTTGAGGGTTTGTACTTCGACTGCCGTCCTAGCTGCTTCTGCAAGTTGCCCTGGTGTTGTCGTGTGTCCATGGTGTTGAGTTGTCTTCAGTTGACATACATACAACTGGATACCTTTGGTGAATGGTAAGTGGAGTGCATACTGTGAGAAGATGTGAGAAGCATTTGTTGGATTTTCGACGCTGCTGCGGGGTTCTTGATGAGGTCAGGGCAAATTCCACACCTATATGGAGGCTGAGATGGTGAATGTGATTCAACACCTTCAGTTGCTAACAGGAATGCACTTGACAAAGTCAGACAGTCACTCTGCTCAAAACTCGACAGTTTCAAACGTCTTTGGGAGAGGATCTTTTAAATCTTGAAATCACATTTGGAAAGACTGAAACGGAATGAAACGGATATATCGGATATACTCTTCCTATCCAGATCCGGATGGATGATGACATATGATGACAGAATTTGGATGTGCGGTCTAATTTTTCGATGTTTTTCGATGTTTTCCGGTTTCGACACCTTGAAAGCTTCAGTGACAATCCGAGGTTTGAAGAGCCCTGACAACTCACAGGAACTATCAGCATGGTCACCTAGGATATCCTAGGACCACTTGAGCGCTTGGAAACTGGACAACCTCCACACGCAACCACTGCGAATCTTACTTTCCCTGCACGATTGCTTGACGTATTTTGCTTTGGCTGGAGGCTCTAGGCTCTTGAACTGCCAGTCTTGTTCTCAGGATAAGTTCGTAGGTGTTTGGCCCTTTAGCTTGTAAATCACAATTTGGGCAACAACCTATGGAGTCACAGAGAGCCTGCAGCAATGCCATTTTGAGAGCTTAATTCAAAGCATGTGCAAGTGCAGGTCATGAAATTTGACCCTAGGCAACTGCATTTTCAATGATGCGGTGGACATGCTTCTGCAGGATGCACGTTTTTTTGCCACTTGCGTAGCAAGGCAACTTTTTGAGATGCAACTTGTCCTCAAAGTCCAATCTACTTGTTCCATTTTGTTCCAAGGATGTCGTTCAGATGCAAATTGTCCGTTTTGGTCACTGAGATCGGCTGTGGACATGTTTCATCTCGGCAATGCTGGAGCATGCTGTTTTGTTTTGCGAGTAGAATGTCAAACCCTGTGCACAGTCGCAGGCGAAGGCCTCCATTTTTCAGTCCAAATTCTTCTCATGTTTGCTTGGGCTGACTTTGCCCTTTGAGTAGCTTGTGACTTGTGACACGTGCAAAAGTTACGAGATCTATAGTGAACTTGGTCCTAGTTTCATGTCGAACTCGTGAACTGTGACTCTTTGTCTTGGTCTTTGTTCTTTGACATTTAATCAGCATGATAATCATGTAGTCTCATGCAGTGGAGAGAGTTTCATTACCTGCAAGATTCTGTAAGAGAGGAAGCCAATGAAATTTCCATAAATTTCTGCATAAGAGGAGGGGAGATAATCCGCTGGAAGAGAAGGAGGGAGACCAATCCAGATCAATCCTAAGGGTTGTGCACTTTTCGTCTGCTTGAATAGGATGGATTTGGACTTCAAGCCCATTGCAATTAGAACCAGGCAAGTTCAAACAGCGTCGGACTTGGTTAATATTGCTGAGCGACTGAGCGAGTAAAATTTTACAGTTCTCGGAGATTGGCTTCTTCATAAGATATCTCGCGCTACAGTTGCTTATATTTGTCTTTCCTGTGAGATTGTTCAGTGCATGTGTCAGAGAGGACAGGTGTCATACGTTTCAATATGATCTTTGAATCCACATTCGAGTATGGGAACCCCAAACGGACAGAATCAAGCATTTGGGAAATCTCACCTACCACTCTACCACTACCTTTTTTAGGTTTGTTCTTAACCCATCCTCATTTCTCATTTCTGTTCTTCAGACTGAAGAGCGGTGCGTGACAGTCATCGCAGGAACACGAGACTGCCACATCCCTGCGTGAACTCAGGAGCTGCCTTCCTGGAACTGGCGTTGGGGTCGAAAGATATTGAAGGAGCACCTCTCACTTTCTTGTGAACCAAATGAATATTTCACTGATATGATGCAATACAAGGGGTTCAAAACATGTTGCCTTGACCAAACATCAACTCATATACGGTCATATACGAGTTAATGTTTAGAATAGAAGTCTTTGCGCCATAGTATCCAATTATCCCGCCGTTCAGGGATATCGAAACACATCCTGTCCTGGAAAATCCTGGAAATCATTCATCTCAGCCATGGCGTGAAACCCCCAGTAAATAACCGTGTGCCGGAAGATTTGAGGTACTGCAGACCACAAGGCTGGAAGTAGCTCTTGGGAAACTAAGACAAAGAAAACACCATAGATATCCATAGATAGCTCTGATACCTCTCTTCAGTATGCAGACCTCGTCTGAAGGTGATGGAGGGAGAGATGGAGAGAGAGAGAGAGAGTCCATAGCATCATAGCATTTGTCAGTAGAACCCATCTGATTCTCTTCTGCCTGATGGTTGCTAAATCACCGGCTTGAGGTGCCACATGATGTGATGCCATAAACATCCATAAACCCTATGGAGAAGAACATGCCGTATGTATGCATGCAATCGTGTGGAATGTGTTACGGAATGGTATGCAATGGAATGGAATCAGTTAACTCGATGAGTGTGTATAGAAATATATATATATATATTATATATATATTATATTATATATATTACATGCATAATTATATGCACATGTTTTTAATTTGCATTTTCTTCCTGACCTGAGCTACCAAGACTAAGGAATACTAATGGAGGCTCTAGTGTTGCACTACTTCATAAATGCTGAGATGAACGGCCGCGAACCAGCTTACTCCAGCTCAAATGCAAATGGACGTGATTCACAACACGACTATACATCATGACATTAGTCACACAAGTGCACCTGTTATGTCCTGTTATGTAGGATTGTCATTTGAAGAGCCAAGCCCCGCTACCAAATAATGATCATGACTCAGAGCAACGTTAAGGTTGTTGGAGCGCGTGATGTTTCTGCAGCTCAAGATTTTGCATATTTTGCGCGTGATGTTTCCAGTGAACTGCCAGTGTTCGATTGTATGACCACAGTCTTATTCGATCTTTGGAGATCTGCTTGCATTCAAGCTTTGTTCCAGTAGTATTGCCATGGCCAGCGAGCATGTAGCTTTGTTGAGCCATGGTTGGGATGGGCAGGTTGTTGATTCAGTTGATTCGGACTGGTTCCCGGTTCTGCAAAAGCCCAAAGTTTTGGCTCGTGAGAAAGATGGGCAGGTTGTTTAGAATCTTTGTTGTGGTCACATTGGCAGTGGTGCTGCTGGTTCTTGGCCCTGCAATTTTGCATCATGTTTCGTTTTTCTCTGTGTCGATGCATATCCAGCTCCTATTTTGCCAGGCCCAGCCCATTTCTTGACTTTAAAGATCTTGAAGGGTCCGAGCCGGATGTAATGGTATCCATCGTTGCCTCACCAAGGTTTGCGCACTGCAAGTCCAACTGGACTACCCAAGGCCAGTTCAAGCGGCTCAAGGGAAGGCAACAGAGACATCGACGGCTGGGCAATGGGATGCGCTGAAGCCAACCAAGGCGTTGAAGTTGATCCATATCCCAGGCACTGACAGCTCCAAGATTGATGCCTGGGGTGAGGCAAAGGGCTATTGGAGCTATGAGAAGACTGGGGCTGTTGCAGCTGCTGATTCTCAGGAATTTGATTCTCACAACAACAGTGAATTGCAGCCGTTTGCACGCCTTTCAGCAGAAGTGCGAAACAGATACGATTGGTTTATGGTGGTGCGCCACCCTGTGGAACGGATCGTGTCTCAATGCGCATCCTTGCTTTCAAAGAGGCTTAGCCAAGTGAGTGAAGCAAACATCAATCAGTTTCTTCAAGGCATTCTGAATGGAACGCAGCTATTGGATGCAGAGGCTGAAAGCATTAGACCGATGATGGACCAGGTGGATACCTCTGTGGTGCAGCACATCGTTCGATATGAAAGGTTGAATGAGGACCTGCCGAAGCTACTTCAGTTTTACAACCTGAGCCTGGAAGCTTTGCCCGAGGTACAAAAGCTGGAGACCCATCCGAGCCATAACTTCAACCAGAGCTGACCACTTTTCAACATGTGCATGTAAAATATGAACATGTGGCTAACAACATCTAACAACCAGTATTGCTAGTGACAGAGTGGAGATCTCACTTGTGAGATCTTGTGAGCACTCTTTCGTTTCTTGATGTTTCTTCTTACATTTCTCCAGGCTCTTGACTCTTGCCTGGCTGCTGGTGTCCCCAGCTTGACCGGAGACCGAGGAAGCTGTGGCCCGCGACCTTGCAAATGATCTACCAGAAGTTCTCTGAAGACTTCGTACATTTCAACTACAGCATGGCTGATCCGCAGCTCAGCTTCATTCAGCTCACAAAAAAGCCGGGTCCATAAGTTTGGAGCAAAACATGATGGGACCATTTGCAGCTTGCCGCCAAATTGAGGCAGGACGCAAGCCTCACAAGCACAGAACCGCCGGAAAGTCTCACATCGACCGTGCTAGCAACAACTGCCACGACAGTGGCGACAGAGACCACTCAGGCTGCAACATTTTTTGGGATGTCATTGCCATCATTGCCTTGGCGAACTCAGAAGGAGTCTCAGTGCGTCACAAGGACAATTCTTTTTCGATCTTTTGCCCCAGCCAAACTGTCGTAATACGAGTAAAATGTATAGCCTGTATAGCATTCTACAGCAGCAGGTGCGAGCCGCTAGCCAAACCACACCATTTCCCATGTTTTCTTGTTCAATTTCCAGCCCAACTGTTCATCATATGAACCCCACAAGCACGAAATCCAAACCAGCTCACTGTGGCCTTGGGACTGTGAGCCTCAGACTCCTAAGATAGCCTGTTGCTTTGAACCTTTGCACCTCGGACTGGCCTGCCTGCCAGTGTCACTCTGAGGAACTCAAATTCATCCACATTACGAAAACCGGGGGCAGTGCAATTGAAAACTGGGCCAAATCACATGGACTCTGGGCATGAGATTCAAGTTCTGAGAGTTGATTTGATTGAGATAAGAAACCGTTTTCATGTGATTGGTGTGAATGAGTGAGTGTGCCAAAGTGGACATAGCATGCCAACTCAGTTGCATTTTGCCACTTGCTGCCACTTTGAGGTTTGCTTTGGGGCCGATTCCACGTCGAGTACCGGGCTCCCGGTCGTAAGGGAAGCCCTTGGCATCATCCCTTTCCAGAACTTCCATCAGAATTGCGACATCGCTGCTCGGGGCAACAACTCTCACAACTTCTCATGAGACTCGTAGCTTTTCTTTTCGTTGCAGGGTTGGGTCAAGGCGGTTCACTGGCAAAAGGTCAATGCAAAAATCGCAGCGTATGCGAATCCTTGATTTTTGACTTCAGGTTCAAGAGACATACAAAGCATTACAAAGCTTTGCTTGCAAATTCTGTGGCAGTGGATTGTAATTGCATGTAATTGCCATCTATTATTTACTATCAGATTAACGATCAGCAGGATCCTGGGACCTGCAAAGCCTGCGAAGCAATTCTCGAGGCTACGATTGGTTTATGGTTGTGCGGAACCCGGTGGAAAGGGTGGTCTCTGAGTACTACTGTCCGTGGACTGGCACAAAGACGCCAGAGACAGACAATGAAGATGCTCGTTGAAAGTTTGAAAGCTGAGGCTGATTCATGTTTTCCGTTTTTTCCAGCCCGGATGGGTAGATGCTATGGTGATCCGGACTGATCCTGCTGGGTACTTACAATATTTTAACATGTTTTGTCCAAGATTTCGATTCTCCTTTGCCGGCACCGAACTCCATAAGGATGCATTCAACAAGTTTGTGAAGCTTTGGCATATATATATAAGGGCGCTATTCTTTTCATATCTTTTCATTTGAGGGTGCTTCGATTTGGAGGGATGGAAAGTGGTTGTCCTGGGTGTTCCTGTAGTCTGAGGAGCACGGCAAAATATGTACAGAATGCTGACAGTTGGTCATGTTGGGTCAGTTCATGAGTCTGATGGCAAGCAACTCCTTCAGCATCAACGCATGCTGATGCATAATGGAATACCAATCGAAGTACTTAAACTTGAGGTTCTAATTTGATTGTAATTTGTGGAACTCCTGTTTGGCTTCAGACTACTTTTGCCGTTTTGGTGCAGGAAGGGGGGGGTATTGGTGCACGGCAAGGCAAGAATAGGGGCAAAGGACGGCAAAGGTGGGTCTGGGCATGGTGCGGGAGTGGGTTCTTGCCGATCCATGGATCCAGTCAGGATCCAGTCGGGCACCAATTTTGCATGCTCAGTGGTTGGTCTTTTGATGCTGAGTGGAAATGGGCTCATGCTGATACTGGTCACACGTTGAACTTGAATGATGATGGTTATCATGGTGAGGATGGTTATTGGCAGCACATGGTTCGTGACGCTTGGGGTGCTTGGCGCTTGCGCCGTCATATGTCTTCTTCTCATCGTGCTTCTGGGTTGGATTGCTTCCATGCCGGTTACTTCAAGAGAATCGATTGGGCTGCGACCCGTACTTGGGTGCGCGGAAGCTCGTTCTGTTTGTGTTGGTGTGCTTTTCTCCCCTGCTGCCCGTGGTAGCCGAGGGCCCGGTGAGTTGACGACTTCCTGCATCTGGAATGGTTGCAGTGAGCTTGGCACGTTTGAGCACATTTGCTGGTGTTGTCCTTCTCGGCCTCCTGATTTGGGCATTCCTCCGAAACCGAACGAGGGCCTCTCTTCTCGGTATGGTTGCGTCATCACAAACCAGAGAGCGGACATCGGTGCTGTTCAAGATTGGCTTGTTTATGTGCAGCCTGCAGCGCTTGTTGTGGGAACTTGCTCATCCTTCCAGGTGATGGCTTGGCTTGTTGTTTGGCTTGTTGTTTTGCATTCGGCAGCCATCGGTCTTCATTTGCCCAAGTGACGAGTGATGGGTTCGTTCATTCGTGCCTTTTGTGGCTCGGCTGCCTGGAGGGGTTTCGTCAGTGCTTAGGGTGGCTGGCTCTGGGTGGTGGTTGGTTTGGGGTTTTCCTCGCTTTTTGGTTTTGGGGTTGTTGTGGTTTCCGCAGCTCTCGTTTGGGCTGCGGCTTCCCTGCTGCCGGGGTAGCGTACTGCTCCCCAGCGTTCATGCGCTGTCTACTTGGGGGCGGCTCATACGTACCAAAACCCTGCAAAAATGTTGTTGTTTTTTTAAAGGGTTTGGCTGCCTCCCAACAGGCGCCAAAAAGTGCACAGTTGGTGCCCAACGACGGGATCCCGACTGGATCCCGATTGGATCCCGACTGGATCCCGATTGGATCCCGACTGGTTTTCCTGAAAACTGCAGTACATTTCCCGCACCTATTTCCAACTTTTAGAACCTTGCCGCGCACCACCCCACCCCAAACACCTTCCCCCCGCCGCAAGATTCTAAGATGCACCTGTGGTATCCTGTAATTCTGTTCCGTCAGTGAGGCAGAGCTCGCTGGACGGAAGCAGGTGGCTTCATTGGGGGAGTTTCCAAGCTATGTCCGCAGCCTGGCAGCAATGTCCTAAAAAGTTTATTGAGTTATAGTATCTCATAGTGGACTAGATGCTCAATTATGGAAGAATTTCGGCATTGCCAACAGTTGAAGAGCAAACACACAGACTCATAGACTCGACTCATACATCAGAAAAACCAATAATCCATCACTAAAATCAGTTTCCCCTCCCCTAAATCAAGCCGTTGTCAGTGGAACCACGTCAGTTTTCACTTTGGCTGTCCAGTGTGACATGCACGTCCGAGAGTCAAAAATTCTGGTCTGCGCCCATATATATAGGTTTACACGCTCACACTCGGTTCGAGCCACTTGCAAGTTGCAAGGGAAAACATTTCAGCACAGAAATCAACGTAAAGGTGTTGTGAGTTGTGAGAATAGGTCAGTAAAATTTCATTAAATAGTGATGAACATAGAGGTATATGATGTAATTCGCCTTCCACTGCCTGTCAGGATTACCTAGACGCAACCAGTGTGCAACACATTTTGCACTTCGAGAGCTTGGCCAAAGATCTTGCCAGGCCACGGAAACGGCACTGAAACGCATTGATGATATGTGCCTGGCTTAGGAGGTGAAACACACGAATACTTTCAATACGCGCTGGCATATGCTGGCACCAGATCTCAGACACAAATGGATTGACAGTGACAAAATGAACGTACTTTATCCATCCAGCACGTGATCTATTGATTTTCTATAGGCTCTATTGCGCTATCTCTTCTTTTGACATCATACATCCATGTCAAGGATGCTCAGCCAGGCTACTCCCCCAGTATGGCATCTCCTTTGACAGCCTGCCCCGAACCAATGTGGCAACGATGGCTGCAATGTTTCCACGTGGCTTCTAGTGACTACTCTAGTGGATTCTAGTCGGTTTCGTGTGGCATTTGCTCAGCGTTTCGCATTTCCGCATTTCTGCATTTCTCTTTAAACTCAACCCATTTCTGGATTTCTATGGAGATAAAATCCCCCTTGGAATTTCCACTAAAGAATGGGACAACCCGGGTTGTCGCAAAAAACGTTTTTTTTGCTAAAACATGTGGTTTTTCCACATGGCTAACCCGGACTCCCCATTTTTTGCAAAGGCTTCCTGGGTCATGATTTTTTAGAGAGGGCATTTTGAGAGGGAATAGACAAGTTGATTGAATTTTTGCAATTTGCTAAAACTGCTGTTGTGCGCCGGCCATCTCCGATGTGTAAAGCAATATTTGGGTACATTTGGTATTTTTATACCTGTTGACGTCCACATGGCTAACATGGACTCCCTATTTTTTAGAGTTCTGCTTTTGTATTTGTATTTTTTGGTATTTGTTTGTATTTTTTGGTAGTTGGTTGCCTAAACCATGATTTTTTAGATGGCCTTAGACCCCCTTGCATCCTAGGTAGACATTCTTTAGATGTGCCATTTGAGTAGTGCAAGGTGGACCACCGTCTTTTGTCTAAAGAATGCTGGAGTCCATGTGAGCAGGGGAATTCCAACAGTGATGAGATAAACAGATATAAACATGGGTGCACCAGTGCACCTGCTCCCAGGGTCCCATGTGCAAAATTGCACGCAAATCTGTGCCGTTGGCCTGATCTCCTTCCAGAGGCACAAAACCGGAAATTCAACGCCGGCAATTTGTGGCCCCAGACCTTGAAGCTGATCCGTGCGAACTATTCCGCTGACTTTGAGAATTTCAACTATACCTGCAGAAGATGTCCAGATTGAGTTGAAGCTGTCTGGTGCCAAGTGGAAAAATCTGGGGCTTTTCGATGTCGAGGAGGCACTTGTTCTAGTAAGAAGATGCCAAGGAGGAACGAGCTCGTGAAAATACAGGCTTGAAGCAAGGTGGACCATGGTAGCGTAAATAGTATGTGGAATGTGTCGACGCTGACAAGCATCCTCACCCAACTGGGAACACTTCAAAGAATTCCTGGCCAAATTTCCTTCCCACATGCGCACGTGTCTGTACTTGCACAGCCAGAAATGGAAAAGGATTGGTGGGGAGGTAGCAAGAACTGGTTCCCTTGCAATGTCTTGCAGGGCTGCCCCTGTTGCGGTTAAGCTTGTTTTCTTTCACTGAGCTGTTTTTGCTAGCAGCTAGAGTCAGCTAGAGCTTTGCATGGGCTACTGATACTAAACACTTTCAACCACTCTTCATGAGCTCCACATCCATTTGGCCAGGAGCAGGGAACCAATGGAACCGAGCCTTGTTCGCCTTGCACGCCTGACCTTACCAATGTGGGCAAGCTGACTTCAACACTTCAGCTAAGCCGAAAAAAGTTATGCAGAAGGCACTGCCTTTGCGGTCGACAAAGATAGACAACACACACACACTATATATATAATTATATATATAATTATATATATACTAATATTGTAAATATATTATAATATGTATATTATATTGTACTCTGATGGTCAGGTGCCCAAAGTTGATGTGATGTGATTTGTTCCATAATTGTCACTTGTGTCGACTCATTTCCATGTATGCAGTTGCTTTGGCTATTGAAGGACACAAGTTCGTCGCAGCCCGCTCAGCCATAACTGTAAGACAGCCCAGTCCCATGTCACGAAGGACAAGATGCAGCAAGGTGTTAGAGGTACAGCCTTGTGCATGGCTGCATTTTTGATGGTCGAATGGTCGATATCACACATGCAGATATTCCCAAAGAACTGGTTCATAACTTATTCATAACGCACCCAAATGGTCAAAGTGTTTCCATTTTTCTTGTTGCAAGTCCGTGCTGATGCTGTGCTGGCGAGCAGCTGGCATTGCGACGCTGCTAGCGACATTTGGCATCGCTCCTGCAGCGCCTATTTTGAAGGTCAATGTCAGCGACAGCGGCAGCAGCTCAGCACGACCCCAGTAGTCTTCGTCAACATGAAACAGATTCAAAAAGAATCAAACATGTTCAAAAAACAGCAGTAAGCGAGTGGCCCGAGGCTTTGAAGTGACTTTAGATGGGACTCTGTGGCTTGAAGGTGGAGAGGCCAGGGTCTTTTCTTTGAGTCATGTTTATGCAGCACATTTGCAGTCTTGCAGTCTTGCTTCTGTGCTCTTCTAAGTTGTGTTTGCAGGTCCGTGTGGGACATTTGAATTCCTCCGAGTTGTCACGTACTGGTCGGCGTGAAGGGAAAGGGACGGATGCGCTTGGAGGACAATCTGGATGCGGGACGAGTGACAATTCATACCGGCGAATATATATATAAACGCGCTTAAAGGTCATAGGTTAAGAGCAGAACAACCACAGGGATCCAAAGGGCAAATCACACAGACCTACAGCAACACAAGCGATCAAGCCGGATGCATGCATGCAGAGGACAGTATTGGGATGTATCGGGCGCTGAAAGCGCGCGGTTTCTGAATGTAACTTACCCAACTTCTTGTTCGCAGGATATACCTACAAGACGATTCAGTGGTCAAAGGCAGGCAGCAAGAGCACCCTTATAGAGACCTCCTTCCGGACATATGAGGCAGACTCGAGCATTCTCGTCTTTGAGTAACTTTGCAACATGGGAAGACTGGACTGGGCCGGCTGTTCTATGATTTGCGGCAACAATTGCTCGACCAAGAAGTGGGGCATTGTTGATATTGTTGGATATTAAGACATTGTCATTGTCATGTTCCGCCCAGATGAGGCAGTTCTTCCCAGAAACATTGTTTCTGCCAGCGCGACCATGGGGGAAAACTATGCAGGCAGACGGACCTTTTTCCTGAGCGCAAAACTCCATAAAGATTCGTGACATTTTTACATTTTTGCAATATATGGGTTTAAAGAGGTTTGGACTCTGAAAGCTTCAGGTTTGGCTACCTCCACAGTATGCCTGGTAGATCTGTGCCATGCTGTTGGCCTTGCTCGGAGAACTTGTGTTCGATGTTTCATTTTGATTCAGTTACTTTTTGTTGCTGGCACAGGCTCCTGCAACACTCTTCCCTTCATTCCGAACCTCTGGACCTGCAAAAGACCTGGACTGCTTCGCTTATCATAATATCTTCCCGTCCCTCCAGCACTGCAACTAATCTTTTTGGCAACATTTTCCAAACATGTTCGTTCTCATGTTGTGAATCGTTTTGATGGGCCACGCGGATCAGATTTGAAAAAGGATCTTTGGCACACAGTCGTTGCAACGTCTGTCACCAGGTTTGGAGATAAGGAGCCTAGAGCCTGCCTTTTTCTTGTTCTCAAACTGATGCTGATCGAATTTGAGAACAGGCACTTTGGGCAGCTATGCATCAAGCCACCAGGGGGGTGCCCCGCTGGTGATCTACAATGCCACGAATGGCTCTGCCATTTCAAAGCTTCCATCCATGACGGTATTTTCACCCTTGACGACGCCAAAGGCCAGCTGAAAGTAGGGTTTTGCATGGTCTTGCGGTTTTGCGCTCACAGCAGCGTGAAATTGAGCTGAGAGGCGAACATAGAATATGTAGAATGTCCGGAACAGTTTTCTCTTTCCAGATCCTGAGATGTTCGGCCTGACAGGCTCAGCACATGTTTGCCCCTTGCCAGCACTTTCGTAGTCATGCTGGAGATTGCTGGAGCACTGGAGCATGTTCAGCTTGATGCTGTGGCTACAGGGCATGGCTAAGGCAGGCGATGGCCTCTTTGGTGCAGGTGTCAAAGGAACGGTCCGACAAATTCCTGCTGGGTGGCAGCAGCTCTTCATTCTGTCGGCTGGCAGCGGCATTTTGGATGGCGCCCTGACCTTGACCAGTTGCGATTGAATCTTCGAATGCACAGTGGTCACTTTGTTTGGCAAATCTGAGGAATGATGTCATGGGGAGATCGGATGCTGACATTCACAGGAAAGCCTCGAGCTGATATGTATCGACGCTTGTTTTTTATTTGGGTACACGGTATACTTTGGATTGATTTGGTCTTAGAATGGCCTCCTAGAACTCCCGGCGAATCCTGCAGCACCTATGTTGCTGGCTTTTCCTCGCTGTGAATTTGGGAGCACCCCCTACAGAATCACATGAATTGCGTGGTGCGCAAAGGTTTTGGAACTTTTTCCCCAAAGGCCCAGAGGTTTCCGAAGTTCCAATGGCCCTCAACTTTCGGTCGCTGCAGCCGGAGCCAGCTTTGGCCAAGGTGATGATGTTGTGGGTAGCATCGGTTTCTGGACCGACAACGGAGGTCGTGACCTGAGGAATCACACTCCACATCAAAGCATGCAAACACATAACACCATAATTATAATGTATATTATATATATATATTATACATAATATATGATATATACATTATTATATATATATGGTATAATATGATATATCATATAATATAATACAATATAATATAATGTAATATACTATAATATAATATAATATTATAATATATATATATGTATACACACCTAACAAACACAGCAACAATCACACAACCCAAGCTTGGCTGGGCATGGCAAGTGCATCGTTGGTTTGTCAAATCTCTTAACTGCACCAAGCCTATCAAGGCTACTACCACTATGCAACTGGCACCAATGAGACTTACGAGGAGACCTTGCCAAAGGTGAAGGTGCGCATGGGTTGGTCCGCCGCGTTGAACCGATGTTTCTTCGACGGATGTGCTCATATCGATAGTATGTTCACTTGCTGCCTGCGCGACGCGCCATGCATCTTATTTTGCAGGCGTATCATGACTCCCTGGGAGTTCCCTTTAAGCATTGGCAGCAACTCGACCAGCACATTGTTCAAAAGAGGAAACAGATGGGTTGAATAAACAGAATCCATGCCAACTTTCACACCTGAGTGCCCTGAGGTTCGACTCCTGGTTCTATCCCAAAGATGGTAAAGTCGATCCTGGTGGTGGTGGAGGGGCGGTGGTCAACTGGACCAGATGGGCTCAATTACTGTTGCATCATATTTGATTGTCAGCCGGAGAAACGAGAGAAACAATCAACCATGCAAACGGTAAGCAAACAACAAGTCGGCCGCTTGTGCATTTCTATGCATGATTATGCATGCACAAACCAAGTAGTGCGGAGATTTCAATAGAATGGCTGACAGCCAGCGAGCTGCAAAGTCTTCGCACCATTTTTTGCCTCAGCAGGACGGCCCTGCCTTCCGTCTTCCCCCATGGTATGGCATATATTCAGTCGAAGCTTCAAGTTCCGATGGTGAAGCTTGGGCCAGCATCCAGTTCACTGCCAGCAGTTTGCAACTTCATTACCATTCATATCCATTTATCACTAAGACCACTAAGTACACTAATTTACCATATAAATATTACATTAAATTACCGTATATTTTTCGTATATTACCATGCTCTTTTTTCCTTTTGCTTCCACAGCTTGTAGCTCTGTCCTTCTACATCCGAGAAGATTGCGCATAGCGTATGCTGTATGCTCACTGAGCTCAGGATGCACAACAGGCAGTGGTCGCCCACTTCAGACTATGTAAAGCAACTTCTCCTGACAACTTATGAACCTTCATATTCTTCATAGGACATGGCAGGGTTGGTACAATTTGGATTCGTGTGGCACTAGTGTGGCTCCTGACCATGAATAGACACTGCACAGGGTTTCTCGAGGCACGAACCCTTCAAGTGGCATTTGTCCGAGAAGGCAGCAATCCCAGAAGATCCGGAGGCATTCTTCAGGCGAGCTTGCATGTGCCAACTAGCCTTGTGCTCAAAGAAAATCTTTGGTTTGGTTGAGCAATTTAGCAGGAATTGGCTCAGCTTGGCGGAAAACATGTTTCCAAATGTTTCCAATATAGATACGTGGTTCCCCTACAAACTTAATTTTGGTGCCAAGATCTGGGAAGGTGGTTCTTCACCCAGCAAGAAGGCTGGGGTCTATCCATGTACGAGCAAGATTGGATGTGTTCAGTCCTCAGCTTTGGTGCGTAGACGCGACAATGGAGAACACAATTGGGTACAACACGATTTCCACCAACGTTTAGGTACAGAGTACGACAACGTCGAGGACCTGCCAGTGGGGCGTCATTTTACATGCATGCAGAATCTCGAAATTTGTTAGGGACTCCTGGAGCTTGGATACATCCATTTCTTGAAGCTGATTTGCTGCCTATGCAGACTTTGTGCCATACTTTGATATACTTTGACAATTTCCATCAATTTGAATATGTTTGAATTGGTCAGGATATATGTCAGGATAGGTCAGGATTCTATCCCCCAAAGTCGCAGCCAGACTTGCCACGCCTCGCACAGGCGTTGCAAACCAACATATCGCTTGCAGACCTGTGGCTTCGTGGCATGGCCATAGGTGCAGCCAGCAGTGGCAGGACCGTGCAGTGGCCTTGACTGAATCTATTGCCATCGCCGATTCGATCCTGTTCTTCCACTTCTGTTGGCAACTGGCTTCTGAACATTTATGAACCGTGAGTTCATGATCATTTCATGACCTCCCAAGGTATTGCATGCCCTATCCATACGATGTCCTCTCCGCAGCTGCCTATCCAGCAGTCACAAATGCTCGAGCAACAGGTGGGATATGGTGGGAGGGGGTCAATTGGCTCTGTCGATCCATCATTCTTCATGACCCATGGATTCACAGGTGACTACATAGACAGGGACACACAGTGGGCTATCGGAGCGACGCAGCATGGACCGCAAGCAGATTGCCTTGCCTGAAAAAATCGCTTCGATGAATAAGTTGCGGCACTGTGACATACAGTACTGTGACTTACAGACCATTGCTTACACGCATACGAAGTCAAGACAGTGCAAGACTATGCGGATCAATGCGGTGCATGTGGGTGACTCGATGTCGGATTCTGTGTCGGTTCGGTGAATCTTGGAAGTTCAGAGTTCAGATGAATTCAGATAAATTTTAATGGGTGATGTGGGTGTGAGGTCTATGTTTTATTGGGCCATCGGCATTCTCCCCTTCAAGGACGGTCCCTTGCCCCGGTACGTGGAACTGCAGTGATTTTTGGCAACGCTTTGCCACTTTTTGTTTTGGTGCTTTTTGGTCTGAGGTTTCTACTCAAGCAACTTGGACACCACTGAGAGAAGCTGGCTATACCTACGGCTGCTGCAGGCAATGCCTGCAGTCTAGATATATATTGTACGTATATATATATATATATAATAGCTAGATAGATATATGTATATATATATACTGTATATATATATATATATTCTCTCCCTCTCTCTCTCTCTCGACGCATATATTTCCACCCCAGAAATTGCTGCCTCCGGTTGGCAAGGCATCTGGAAACTGTTTGGAACAGTGTTGATGTTTTTGTTCCGTTCAACGTCCCCCGTCCTGAAACGCGAGCCTCTTCCCACTGAGGCAACCTCCCGCAGACTGGTGGGCAGATCGTCGGCCCAGAAGAGCGGCCCAACCGGGCGACCCTGATGGCCACGCTATCAGGCGGCGCGGGGCTGGAATTGGGCAGCAGAATGCTCAGAATGCCAGGAGAAAGGACACATAATTGCCACAGACTTCTGTTAATATGACAATTGTGACATCATGCAGGTTGTAGTTGAACTTTTACCATTGGCATTGGTCAATATCTCCTTTTCTTGTTTGCATCTTGCCATTCCCCGCTTCGGACTATCCAAAAATGTCACTCGCTCTCTGACTCTAATTGTAGACGCTATTGCCAAGGGTACTTCGGGGTCCTTCGCACTCAACGCAGAACACCCCAGCATCAGAACACGGCAGTGCACATGACATGAACAGCGCCAGCAGTGTATTTGCATGTCCTGTTTCCGTGCTTCAAGTGGACCGGCTGAGTTTTGGAGGACTGCCTCCATCAGATTATGAATGATAATGATTCATTCGCAGCATTGCAAGCGTCTTGCTTGTTGGGACTGGAATGCCAGGTGCTATGGTTGGCCCGATGGAATCTTGTTTGCATGGATGGTCTGAACACTTCCCTCAAAATATGATGAGACAAATGCCGAAAGTGCGTGCATTGGCCAAGCTATGATAGATTTCCGAGCACGGATGGTACGGCAGAGATTTCTTGCTTCTGCAGCGTCTAGGATGGGATCCACCTGCTGAATGCCTCCAGAGTAATGTCAACCTGCCGGGGAGACGGAAAAGCACCTTAGCCTCATCATTGAATTCAGTCATGCACACCCTTCAAGGGTGAGACTCTGTGAAACCATAGCGTAACTCTCTTGACATCTCTTGACATTGAGGGTGACCTTCCATGACCTTCCTAGGTGCTCAAGCCGGATAGGCCAATCATGCCACTGGAGTCTTGCTTTTCTAGAGGCTTGATTACTGGAAGCGTCAGCTGCATGAGTGTATGAGTCGTGGGAACAACAACGGGCAGCAAACAGTATGCCAAGTCTGAAAACCAGTTTTTGAATGTTTTTGACGAACCAGACAAAACTAATCACCTTGGCTTGTGCAGGTGTTGACCCTGTTCCTGCCTTAGTCGCTAGGAAGACCACCACGCACTGTGTCGCACATGTCGTGCCGCTGAATCTGTGCTGCCTGTTTTGCCAAGGCCAGCTGTCACAAGTACTCCACTTACTCAGCTTCTTGGCTGCAAGATGCTGCAGGATGCTACCAGCTGTTGGAACATGCGGAGTACGGCCAGATGTCCTTGGCTCTTGAGCCTGTTGCATACCTGGACCTGCAGCAAAGAGCTTGACCACAAGCTGCAAGGACCTAAATGGTCTCGGCAGAGTCTTCTATATTTTCATGGACGTGCCTGGCCCTTTGCAGCTCGACGAAGTGATGCTGACAGGACCGATGCAAGGAAAATTGCGCGGTGCAATAGCAGTGCATGTCATCCCGAGCACAGCTATTGAGGAGCGCACTGCTGGATGTATTGATGCCCTTGCATGTTTCACTACATTCATGATGCATCACCATGCCATATTCTTGATCCCGACAGTTTTTGCAAAACTTGGGTGCCGTTACAAACAGATCAGTCTTGCAGGCCACAGGGCTGAATCCTTTGCAGATGCTTGGCTGCAACCTAGCGATGCAAGCACCAGACTATCCTGAAGTACTGTACTGCTTCAACGTCAACGTTACTTTCCAATCTTATTCATGATGATGATGACGATGATGATGATGATGATGGTGACGATGATGATGATGATGATGATGCTGATGCTGATGATGATGATGATGATGATGATATTGTAAAAATTGGTGACAATTATAAGCACACACACATACATGCTACACATACACACACATATTATAGATACATATAAATATACATATACATATACATATACATATACATATGCATATAGATGCCAACATATATATTTATATAATCATATGTATATATATATATATATGCACATTAAACTTTTAAACACATACACTGCACACACACATGATTCAACATTCAAGGCGCCGAAGACATGTCCATCAGTTTTGAAGGTTTACGACTGGTACAGCTCCAAAATCACCTGGCTGAATAGCACCAGCTTCACGCTGAGTGCCGGCTATGAAGGTCATGGATGCTTGGCCTGACTGTGCGTAATCAGCCACATGTGTGAAACGATATGGCAAAATAATGCAAAATAGAAAGTCACAAGTTAGTTCTCTTTCAGATTTCTTTCAGGCTTGATTCTTCCGTTTCTTTTGTTTCTTCTGTTTGTTCAGTTCGATTTGGACAGTCTTTGGATCAAGTGCCTGCAGAAAGCAGAGGATATGGTATGCTTTCTCCAGTCGTTGGTGGATGGGCTTTCATTGGCGAGAGAGCAGCTTAGCTTGCAATGTCGGTGAAATGATATTGTCTTTTGCAACTAGCAAGACCACAACGCCTCAGAACCAGGTATGCAAACGTTTGGCCCCATGCCGAGCTAGAAAGAACACAAATCGCTTGTTGCATGGTGTTATTTGTATCCCTTTTTCGTTTTTGGACGTTATGACGGTATGTCTAATCGTTTTGCATTTTTTGTCTATGTTTTGAAGCCTTTCGTATGTGTGCGGCACACCCGGGCCATCCCAAATGATTGATGATCTCAAGCCTTTTCAATCCGCTCAAACAGTTTCATTCCAGTTCTTTTGTCAGTCTGAGTTGGTTTGCTGCGTTTCTTGTTGTTTGGGCCATTGGCCATTGATGCCACCGGTTGATATCAGTTGCAGGCAAAACTAGTGCCAGCAGCATCTCTGCGTTTTAAGCACTTCACGAACAAGCATGGCCTCACTGTGCAGGTTGCAGGGGTGACTTGGCAACCGCATGTCGGCATCCCCCAGAGCTTTTCACGGTCCATGACAATTGGCTTCAACGCACACAACCTGTGTAGCTGCACAGATTGGTACCTGGGACCTAGGTAACGAATGAGCAGCTGGAGGTGTGTGCTGCGGAGATGCAATCTGGATTGCTGGTTTGCAAACAGGCTTGGCCCACTTTCAGCTCCATGAAACGTGAAACCATCTCTAAAGGGTTTATCGTGATGCTGGCCATGGCGCACATGGACTTACAGGTTTTGTATGGTTTTGTATCAAATATGCACAACCACATTAAACACGTTTTACATGTTTCTAAAACACAGCACCTTGTGCCCTTCTTGGTCAGTTCGAACCACGCCAAGTACACCTTTGGCCAGGTGAGCTTCCAGGTGTCCGGAACAACTGAGATCGAATTCTCATCCACTACGGTTGCATTCATCTGAGCATATCTGAGCCAGTGCCACGTGTCTCACTATTCTCACTGGTTTGAATACAAACTTCTTACCAGTCATAGCAGACAGCCCCTGAGGCTATAGACAGTGTTTCAAGCTTGAGTGAGCATGACTCGACGGGGCAGATTCAAAACAGGGATATGCCCAATGCCAAATGGCCACCGCACCTGCTTGGATGCGATCTGTCTCCTCCATTTTAACTAGTCCTTGTGCACTTGATGAGCTGTGCGTCTGGTTGGGGCTCCAGGTGTCAACATAGATGGCATAGAATGGCATAGATGACACACGTGGTTGACGTGGCACCTGAGCACGGGTTGATCTTTGCTCCAACCAGCAGCTTACGACAGCTATTGTCAGCCCCTTCCCCTCGGAATGGACGGCCCAAACAAATCCATTTGTGGCATATCCTTTTTCCGTGAGATTGTGGCCACTCCATTTCAACCCAAAATTCTTTAAACCAACATGAATTCACCATTTGGATCATTTGGCTACGGCAGCAGATTATTCATTTTCACTTGAAATCACTTGAACATTTTGAACATATTCATATAATAATATGGCCATATATAGCCCTTCTAACCTGGCTTTCCACTTTGGCCACTCCGTGAACCCCTCTGACGACCCAATGTGAGACGCCTCCATGGGCGCTGGCCCGTCCAGTGCTCCAGTCTCCGTGGCCCCCGTGGCTGAACCTGTGACGCACTTGGGTGAAACCCACGTGAAACCCACGTGAAACCCACGTGAAACCCACGTGAACATATATGGGACCATATGGGACCCCATATGTTTATCAATTGTTTATCATGTTCACCCTGGTTTTGATGTTCCGTCCGAAGCAAAAGATGAAAATGATGATGATGATGATGACGACGACGACGACGATGATGACGACGACGACGACGACGATGATGATGAGGATGATGATGATGATGACGACGACGACGACGATGAGGATGACGACGACGACGACGACGACGACGATGATGAGGATGATGATGATGATGATGACGACGACGACGACGATGATGATGACGACGACGACGATGATGATGAGGATGAGGATGATGATGATGATGATGATGATGACGACGACGACGATGATGATGATGACGATGACGATGACGATGCTGCTGCTGCTGCTGCTGATGATGATGATGATGATGATGATGATGATGATGATAGACGCCTCATGAGCGGTCTTGTCATTGACAATTCAATTCAACGTCACGTACTCACGTATTCACAGAAACCCCAAAAAACATAGAACTTCATGGGAATTTATAGGCACTCACGGGTATGATAGTTCAGCAAGGACAAGTCTCAACGTCGCCTTGGACACCTCGCCGATCTGACCGAATCAGACCTGCCAGAGCGTCTTGCTCGGGATGGGCGGCTGCTTGTATCCTGGCAAGAAATGTAGACACTGTAGAAAAGAGATGGCAAGAGATGGCAAGAGATGGCAAGAGATGACACGAGATGGCACGAGATGGCAAGAGATGGCACGAGATGGCACGAGATGGCACGAGATGGCACGAGATGGCACGAGATGGCACGAGATGGCACGAGATGGCACGAGATGGCAAGAGATGGCAAGAGATGGCACGAGATGGCACGAGATGGCAAGAGATGGCAAGAGATGGCACGAGATGGCAAGAGATGGCACGAGATGGCACGAGATGGCACGAGATGCACGAGATGGCAAGAGATGGAGATGGCACGAGATGGCAAGAGATGGCACGAGATGGCAAGAGATGGCACGAGATGGCACGAGATGGCACGAGATGGCACGAGATGGCACGAGATGGCACGAGATGGCACGAGATGGCACGAGATGGCACGAGATGACAAGAGATGGCACGAGATGGCACGAGATGGCACGAGATGGCAAGAGATGGCAAGAGATGGCAAGAGATGGCAAGAGATGGCAAGAGATGGCAGGAGATGGCAGGAGATGGCAAGAGATGGCAAAAGGAACAAACTGGACCAGACATCGGTAGACTCTAAGACTCGCTAAGAATCCTTTGCTCTGGAAGTTGCTGATGCATTGGGGGCATATTGAGGGCATATTGAGGGCATATTGAGGCATATTGAGGGCATATTGAGGCAGAGTGCCAGTGTTTCAAAATGTTGCTCCACAACTCTGTGGCATCCCGTGACTGTGATTTGAGGCAGACTTCGCCTTATTCCTGCAGGAGTCTGGTCGGCAGAAGGCACGTGGTTTCAATATTCTTTGAGTGTCGATGGTTAAAGTACGTTAAAGTACGTTAAAGTATATCAAAGTCAATGTTAGACAAGACTTCAGCCGGAAATAGAGCTCCGCAACACAGGCAGACCCGCAGAATCCTGCAGACATTTGCAGGAACTTTTGGACCTATATGCCCTTGATCTAGCTGGAGCTGTAGATTGGAGCGACAGTGGTGAGGAGCCATGCAGAGCTGAGCAGCGGATATGCTGATTGCTGATGTATTCTATGCGTTCTATGGAATGACAGTGCCATGCGGAGCCATGTCGATGTCGAGTCGATATCCGCCAGGCACGGCCGGCTTGTGTCCCTTGCGCCGATAGAAGTTGCTCATCAGAAAAAAACTGTCGTGTCGTAGGTGCAGCTGAAGTGCAACATTGATCAACTATATCAAACTTGAATTCCCGAACTTTGTCGCACTCTGAATTCAAAAACAAGCTTCATGACTGAGATTGAAATCTACAGTAGTTTGTTCTATTCTGCGGCCCAGCTCGCAGTGTTTACCAATATGTTGTAAATTGCTGGCTCTAAAAGGATGCATAGACAAGCTGTTTGGATTGGCCAAGGAAACAAACTCATTGCATCTTGTCTGCACTTCCTCAGAGAAGGGAAAGGTCTGACGTTGGACCATGTTGTACCTCTAAGATATTCTAAGATCCTTTTGATTTTCCTGAAGGACTCCCGGATTTGTCGTTAAGCAGAGCCTGAGGATTGCTGTTGCAAACTGATCGAGGGATTGGAGTCATCGTGGGAGGAGAGCTGTTTTTGCCTTTGATCCAGTTTGCAAATCTAACAGTGGACTATGACATAAGTGACATAAGCGACTAGCTTCCTGTTCATTGTAGTTCATTGATATACCAACTGATTTTCCTTAATCTTCATTCATAAATATTCATGGCATGTTGACCCCTACACACATCTCTGTGGCCACAGTGTTTTGATGTTGCTGAACTGCATTCACCTGTACAGCTGCAGGAATATCAAACTTCACCCGAAGGTTTGGGAAACTTCGACGATACCCAAGAGTGGATGCCGCAACTCGTTCAGCAAAAAACGGTTATCCGAAGTCTTTCAGATTTGTAAAGCATTTGTAAAGCTAAACTAAGTTAAAGCTAAACTGAGTTGATCTAAGTTGATCTAAGTTGATCTAAACTGATCTAAACTGTTCTGTCGCTGGAAAAGATCAGGCACGATCTTCCAGCTCCAGCCATCCTGGAAGAGATCCAGAAAAGTTCAGCACTGAGCTGTGCGATCAGGTCATCTCAGGTCATCTCAGGTCATCTCAACGGACCGCCCAGTTTATTGATGTTGATTTTGGGGCGGAGGTCATAGTCATAGTCCATAGTTTAATGGTCCATAGTCCATAATAGTCCATAATAGTCCATAATAGTCCATAATAGTCCATAATAGTCCATAATAGTCCATAATAGTCCATAATAGTCCATAATAGTCCATAATAGTCCATAGTCATAGTCCATATAGCATTTGTCATATCGAGTCATATCCGAAGGTTTCTGATCCCTCACCCAAGCACCCAAGTCCTTGAGGCGACGACTCACGGAAAGTCTCCAAGGACCATGCCAACTACGCCGCTCAGCTCCACCGGCTCTCAGCGTCTTCACAGACCCCTGTATTCTTGCCGCTGAACTTAGGCCTTCTCTATAGCTGCAATGGTTGGCATCCACGTAAGCGTGGCTCCTTTGGCGATGTTTACATTACGATGTTTCCATATTATGTTTCCATTAAGCAATTACATCATGTAATTACATTATGTATTATATTGCATTGCTTCATATTAATTCCATGTTTGCGTGGCCTTGATGACTTCGGTGAAGTTAGTTGTTTTTGTGGATGGTGTGCTCCCTGCGCCCCTGAGCCAGAGAATACTGAACCATCCTGAACCTATTCTGCGATGTTCTGAGGGTTCTGCCATGTTTGGTTCAACTTTGCCAGAATATTGAATTGTTCTGTATTTATTTATAGCATATGATAATATATGCTTACACACGCGCACGCACACACACATATTATGTATGTATATATGTACGTACATACACACCGTGTCACATGCTTGTTTTCCTTGAACCCTTGGGTGATCTTGGGTGCCTCTAGTGCAGTTTGGCCATGAAATTGCTTAAAAAACCTTGGCAACAAGCTCTGCGTGACAGGTTTGCTCTGATCTTATCATGACCTGGGCAAATGAAGCTGCTGGTAGTGAAGAAGCCTGTGCGGAAGCATTCCATCAGCGCCTGCCTTGGTGACCTGGCCTGCATTGTACTTTAAATCGCTAGGCCACTAAGTCACTAGGCATCATTTGGATCCATTTGGCAGAACTTGGCTCTTGATTCCTGATCCCTTGGGGCAGTTATGACCAGTGCTGAGCAGTTGGATGAGTGGCCGAAATGGAAATCAGACCTCTTCGGACATGTTCTTCAAGTACATGAATCTAAAGCGACATTGCAACTTTTTTTTTCTCCATGGTTTTGGTGCACTGGGTTGGTGTTTTGTTGCGAGGCTGGACTTCGAAACCTGTATCCAGGAGCAGGTCCGCCTTTTTCCTGTGCCGCCAATTGGATCGGCTTACAGCCCACAGACATGCCACCTGGCTCCGAAGGTCAAATAATGTCAAATAATGTCAAATAATGTCAAATAATGTCAAATATATTCAAATATCATCAAATAGGAAAAAACATGTGAGTTCATGCTAACACATTCTCAATATATTTGGGACTGAGAAGAAATAGAGAGAGAGAGAGACATCATCTTAAATCAAGATGCTGAGTGACAAGCCCCCTTGCTACACCTAGCTCAGGTCTCGACAAGACCTTTTTCATCGAGGAGTTTGCTCCACGTTTATTCTCCGAAGTTCGCCGCCACATGTCCAGATTGGACCAATGAGTGGATCTTACGGCAAACTGTTCACGGCTATCGAGGAACTATGAGGAACTTAAACTTGTGGAATCTTGTGGATCTGGCGCCGAGGATACTCTGGCATCTCCAGTGCAGCCTACTTTGACTCAGTTTGCCGTACAGACTTCGAGTTTATTGCGCCGCCTGGCTTGAGTGACGTCACATCTGCACACATGGGGCGCAGGTGAGACGCGTAAAGCTTATCCAACCAAGGTTCGGCACGAACTCAAAAAGTGGCGAATTGTTCTTCTTTACATACGACCATCAGCATCCTGGCCTGCATAGCAATCGGTTTCACAATCCAACCAGTGGCATCGTTGAACCCCACAGAAGCAAATGCGGCAGCACACTGTCGTAGCTGTCGTAGCTCAGACAGATTCAGACGTCAGGTATCTTATCAAGACAACATCTGAGATGGAGGCCAGGGCCGCCAGCCTTCAGGGCCTTGTCACGGGGGCACGAAGTAGCAAAGACTTTCCTGATTTTTCCTGCACCGGTCAATTGATAGAGCTGGATCACCAGCACACGTCTTGCTACATCTTGCTACCCTAGAAGATCCTAGAAGCTATTGGCGGTAGGTTTCCCATGTTTAGCGCCCCCTTTGCTTGACACTTGTTGGAAAGTTCCAGCCAAAGCTACAGATTGTGTCAGGCGCAGACTTTGGTCCGAATGTTGCCCAGCTACCTAGACAGGCCTGCAAAGATGCGACAGTTTGCAGACATTTCGCTTCAAGTCACTTCTCTTTTGAGTGCAAGGCTGCAGCAAGAACCCCGGAGTTTGCTGGGCCGATATCTGGGGCTGTACCGAGTTTCTGTGCTGAATTTGGGGAAGTGATGCAGACACATAAATGGCTTACTGTAGGGGAGACGAGAGCATGATGAGTATTGAGCAGACTGCCAGCTGAATTCGAGCTTCAGGAAAAGTAGGAGGAGGATCTGAATCCAATGCACATTTATATACATTTATTAGATCCATTGATTGCTTATTCATTCAATTTTATTCATAGATTCATATTTTGGGGTGTAACACAGTACGGGTTTCTGTTTAGTTTGGAATCTTGGGTGTCCTGGGGACTTTGGCATTCGATTCAACCATTGATGTTCAGGTCCACATGGAAGGCGATCAGTCCAAACTGTTCTTTGTCATGCGCTCTGTCACCGCGTGCCTGCCTTAAAAGCCTCAGTGGAAATAATTGGAAAGATGATGAAGCATGTCAATACAGATCCACCTGGCAATCAAAGGATAGACGCAAACTGAGGCACAACCTGGGTATTTCCCACACGTTTCTTGGCTGAGCAATGGCATTCCGAGTTTGAACTTCTAAGCGGTTTGCATGAAGTCGCCGCACCATCCATGCCATCACAAGATTGCAGTCACATATTCTACATCATTCTGCTGGCTGCAGGGAAGAAATTCAGCTGAGTCTAGTCAAACTCAACATGTTTGCACAGTCCATGAAAATTTGAGGAGGATGGCGGTGTGTGCAGGTACGACATCAAGGGCAGCGTACGGAACCGCAAAGCAGAGTCACATGATTCTGTGGGGAAGGACTTGAACTTTGATGAGGAGCCATTCATTCAGAAATGTCGCGAGAAATACAGGGAAGTCTTTTTTTTGCGTATACTGTGCGCATTCAAATACATAATTAAATACCCACACACGCATACGTATATATATATAGAGATAAATATAGATAAATATAGATATGCATACACAATATATTTACATATCAAGTACAATTATAAAATATATACACATATAATATATACACAGTTAATCACAGTTATGTGATGTTCTGTGCGGTGTCACCAGATGTCGTGTTCGTGGCGAAGGAGATGGGCACCTCTTTGCAGCTGCCGCCTGAGGTGGCTGCCGAGGTGCCAGCTCCCCCTACCATGTGCAAAATTAGACTAACAAAATCTAATAGATACTGTAGATATTTGTAGATATTGTAGATCTAGATGTAGATATATAATTATATAATATTATATAATATGTACTTGAAGATCTTGAAGCATGCACACCAATTTTATCCAAAACATGCCGTGTACATGAGCTAAACGTGGCTAAGTTGCAAGGTTTTGCACTTGCCATGACCATGTTGGCTAGGTGGCTGAGGTCCACGAGATGGATTTGGAATTGCTCCAGGAAATTGGATCACGGGATGTCAAGATTGTCAAATTGCTATGAGTTTGATCCAAATGGCATGGATAAGTTGCAGATTTGTATTGCATGGATGCATTCCCTTCACAGCATTTCATGGCTGTCGTAAACGCACAGCGGGAAATGCCAGCGGGCAGGAGTTCCGAATCATGGACTTCTCGCTGTTGTTGCAGCTACTTGGAGAAATCAGATTCTGAAACCGCTGAACTGCAGCAGCACAGCAGTGGATTGCACTTGTCCTCCATCATAGAACTTTGATGAATTCTTGAGAATGGCTTGCTTTCAGCTTTCACCTCACAATCATCCAAGGATTCATGATACGTCTGGAACTTTTCGGGATATCAAACCTTCTTGCAGTGTGCCTTGCCTCAACGTTATTGGCAGAACTGCCTCACTAAGCGCAGCCTGTGACCCGCTGGAAGGTTATGCTCAAGACGAGGGCAAAACGCTCGTGGCGATACGGGCTACCCCTTCTCAAATTGTCGTTTCGGAAGAAGCGAAGTTCAAGGCGTTTGAGCCACAGCTGCAGTATGAACTACTGTAGGTTAAACTTGCCATGTTTTGTGCTGAAATGTGATTTGGCCAATTGTTCTGTTTGCTGTTGTAGATATGTGTAGACAGTAATGGCTGTTCATGCGTCCAAGGAAACCTACCGTAGCATCGTGTTCATGTGATGAGAATGCTCAAGTTGCTCAAGCTGGAGGACACGAGGCCTGGCAGTCCCAGGTCCCGTGAGCATCAGGCTGTGTATTTGTCATTTGCCATTAACCTGTCCCTGCAAGTTGTATGATTGCAATTATAACTATTCAATTGATATCAACTGATTGTGATGATATAACATGATGATGATCGACCACAAGACTACGCACACACACACACATGCTGAGACGCGGCGTGTCACGGCACATATACTTTTGCAATCATGTGCATACGTAATTAATTATGTGATTACACACGTATATATACGACGCACGTTGAATGTGGTAAAGCTTTTGGACAATTCTACCACAACCTTGTCTTCATCTGCCTGAGCAGGTGAAAGTGCGAGCCGGGTCTCAGGCGGGTGCTTGGACTCGCCAAGGTGGGGTGACAGATGGGACCTTCCAAACTCTCACCAAGACTTCTAAGAAATAGCAGCATCAAGAGAAAACAGGACATACTGTACCTGCGGTACCCAATGTGCTACTCTCCTCGCCAAGCCACTTAGAGGTGCCTTATGTTGTCTTTTTTCCCCCCAACCAACAGTACACAACACGTCCCATGTCAGGCACTCTTTCAACTTTGCACAGCAGCTTCACTCCGACGCGACAAAGCTGGATGCCGAACAACGGCACTTTGATCCGGAAGGATGGCACCATGGTGCCGGAGCCTCAGACCACCCTGAGTCATTGTGCCAAGACTTAGTGGATATTTTTGGACCATTTTTAGATATTTTGGGACCATTTTGGATTGTGCCAGTTGTCATTTGATTGTCATCCCATTGTTGCGGAATGTTGCAAGATGTTGTAAGAAGTAGACTGCCCGTGACTGCAAGGTACACCATGGGACTGATCGACATGTTGGTCCCCTTCACAGCGCATCTTGACCTTGTGATCGATGCTTTGTATTCCTGTTGGTTTGTTGGCACATTCCCATGGCCGAAGAGTTTCAAGATGTTCCAAGGTACCCCAAAATGCAATATGTTGGGATGGAGTTCCTCACCTGTGGCCGTGGAACCGAAAGCAGCCGGGTACCGCCTGATTTCTACTGCGCCTTGGGCTCCAATTAGCTTCGTTTGACGGCCAACTGCTCTGTGACGTTCCGCATCCAAGGGCCGGATCCTTGTTGTGCAGCTGTGAGGTGAGAGACAGATCGAGAAGGTCCACACCATGTGCGATCAGGAGACACTGGAGACTGCGTTGCCACATCAACATGCATCAATTGTTGTGACAACTGTTGTGGCAATTTTCAGTTTGATCAGGAGTCGCCCTTCGAGGACTGAGCAAGATGCAGCAAAACCATTGCGGCCAAAAGGCTGCAAACACTGTTTTATTGACTGCTATGTATCCAATTATATAAGCATGTGAATGTAACGGGATGTATATGATGCTATATACTTATGCAATCTTATGTCAGAATATAAAGTTACTATTGATGGGTTGTGAGCTTACAATTACGTGTCGCAGACCAAACAGTCCATAAGCTATAAACATTATTATGGTAGGTTGATAGACTGATCGATTCGGGTAGAGTAGATTAGACCAAATTACAGCAACATTTCGGCATGTTACGATTACGATGTCCCACACAGTGCATTTAAATTTCATGAAGCATTCCCTTCAGGCTAGAGTCGGACGGTTGATTGGCAATCTGACATGCACATGTTGATTGATTTTAAAGCCTACAGCGCAGTGGATGTAATGTATATGTGATGTTGGTGTAACCTAAACATACCTAAACGCGGGCCAGAAGGTGGGTCGTCCACTTGGAAAACAGGAGTTGATCATTACAATCAACTGGTCCTGCCATGAGTCACACATAGTCACACTGTGCAGACTTCCAAATCTCCCAGTCAATGATGCGGGACAAGGAGCCCCATGGAAGTCCCCATCGAGTGTCTTATATCCGCGGAGAATTCCTCATCGTTGCAAAGAAGGGCCTAGGGCAATCGCACCACATGGACCATACGTTTGTCAATGTTTGTCATATGCCATTTTGGCCCAAGCGGAAAACTCAGAGCATATATCACATTGACGGGCTGCAAAAATGGCAGGCGGGATCTCACCAGGGACCTTTGGAATACCGGAGATCTTTAGAGTTGACTGAGTGGAGTGGATGCAATCCATTGCTGCTCGACAGGTGAGGCACCAAAGGCTGCGGGCCAGCTGCCCGGGACCAACATACTTTCTGCATGTCTTTGGACGTTATAGGTTTGGGAAGGTCAAACAGTGTAGGGTCCCTCCAAAATAGTTGGCCAAGGATGGCCCTTTTGATTGCCTTTTAGAGTACCATAGAGTACCTCATGCCTTGATGCCTAGGATCTTTTTACCAGTCCAGCTTGAATGAATTGAGTCGTCCGTTCTCCAGTCCTATGCTTCTGATATCTTCTGATGTCTTCTGATATGTGATTTCAGTTTAATCTTAGTTGCAGAAGGAACCCGAAAAATCCTGAAAATCACATAAGATCAAGTTGAAACCGCAAGTCTGTGGTACGATATTGTACGATGGATGCCAGTCGAAGAAGACGGTCAAGAAGAGCAAGCAGCCCGTGCGCTTGTATGCCAAGGGTGTCATCTTGGGCTGCTTGATTGAGCACAGTTGATTGATCTCATGGCACTTTCCAGCACATCAATCTCTACAGCTTTCTGCGCCTCGGAGACTGAGGCTACAAGCGCAGCAAGTCCAACTGCTACGCCAACTGCACCCTGCTGAAGATCGACGGTGTTCGCACCAAGGTCTTTCTTTGCAAGCACACAATCATACATTTCCAATCATTTCCAATCATTTCCAATCATTTCCAGACATTTCCGTATTGCCACGAAGACCTTGCTGCTTTTCACTTCAGCTCTATATAGGATTCGGACTCCGCGAGGCTTTGTTCTGACTCTGGGGTTGGTCGATTTTCCAGGCGGACACGCAGTTCTACGTTGGAAAGCGGGTCGCATATGTCTACAAGGCCACTTTGAAATATTTGACATCCCAGGAAGCAAAGATTGGAATGCTTAGATTAGATCCGCCAAAATAATCCAAAATAATCGCGAGCACATGTCTGCATTACCATGCGTAGCAGCAGCTGCAAACAATGCCATTGCACGACAATAGTTGCAAATAGTTGCACCCACACACACACACACAAAAAAAGAAACAATAATGACATATGATATCATATAATGACACTATAATGACACTATAATGCATTAAGGTCTTCTAGGTAATTTATAACGACCTCACTGCGACCTCACTGGAATCATGGTCAGTAAGAGGAACCATCCTCAAATAGCATTTCAGATTAACGAAATATTACAATTTAACCAGGGATACCCAGGGCCTTGCCAGAAGAATGCGTTGTTACTCTCCCAAGCAAGGCCAAGAAGGAGATCCAGAACAGCAAGTTCAGAGTGATGTGGGGCAAGGCCTTGAGACGCGCGTTCCCCCCCTCCACCATTCAAGTTCAAAATAGTGAAACATCCTCTCTCTCTCTAATATACAGTAATATTATATAATCGATATCGAGAGTATATATATTTTTGTATATATATATGCACATGAAACCTACACAGTCATTATACATAAATCCATCCTGATTAATCCATCATGCCATCGAATCCAGGTTAACAGCGAGCACAGGCGTTTCGCAAAGCTTTCACCGCTGTCAAACATGTGTGGCAGTCCAGGTGCGACGGTCCCACGGCAATTCTGGTGTGGTGCGGGCGAAGTTCTCCAAGAACATTCCTCCCAAGGTGCGTTTGGAGCACCTGTATGCACCTGTCATTATTGCGCAGAAATCCACACGTTTGCCCAGACTTCACGCCTGTCGCACGAAATTTGCCTCTCTTACAAAACACAGGGCCATTGGCGGAGACTCATTTGATCCTATATGCATCAACCACTTTCAGGGTGGCTGCTTTAGGTCAAACAAATTGTTGACAATTGAAAACCCGTCGGCCAGTTGGTACAAGATCATCAAATTATTGAGTAATAATAATATATAATGATAATAGTTTTCAATACATACATACATACATACATACATACATACATACATACACACATACATGTACGTACGTACGTACACACACACACACATATATATATATGTACGTATGTATACATATATATATTATATACATTATATTGCATGATTATATGTGAAAAGCGAGGTGGCAGATTAGAGCTCGTATCACTTGGGGCATCGCACATTTCCAACATGCAGCAAATTCCATGTTGCCTCTTGGGCGAACGTTTGGACCATACTCATTGTCTAAACTGTGTACAATACAGACAGAGTTGGACAGATCTGCCCCTTGTGGGCATGCAACGCAGGATATGAAAGTGAAAGTGATCATTAATCATTATTTCGTCATTATTAATGACATTAATGATCATAACATTGATGTCAGTATTATATAATAGTAATGCATGCACCTTACAGATCCTTACAGATCCTTCTGCCACTTTTGGACATCTTGTAGCCATATTGACAGGCTTTCGGCGCTGCCTGCCGAGTGATGCTGTATCCAAGTCCCTTGGCATTTGACGCCAGTAAGGTCGGTGCGCTTTGTTCATGTTTGTTCAATTGGATGGATTCCTTGGACTGAGGCAGCATCTGAGAATGCCCTGCGATGATAGTTGCTCTGTGTGCAAAAATCTCCAACTGCTCGGTTTGTCGAAGTCTTTTTGCCACCGCTAGCTGGGTATTGGCAATGCGGCCAACCTGAGATCACCTTGAGCTGCTCAAGTCCCGTCAGGCATTTTGAATTCTTCAAGTTTAAGCGCCGCACAATGATTTTTCAATCAAAAGACCCCGCAAGATGGCTGATGACTTCCGTGTGTATTGTTCTAAAGCATGTAGCTAGCGCAGCATCCCTTGCGATAAAGGACTCTACCTCTAGAATGTCTGAGCCTTTCTGAACGGATCGACTACAGATGACACTCACGACATCACCCTGGATGGATGTCGTTTTGGCTCCAGTGGGTGCCGGTCTTGGTTCCTTCTTGGTTCCTTCTCCGTTGATTCGCCTGGCTCGCGCAGCTTGACGTGAGGCTGAGACATGTTAAGACGAGCCTTATTCGAATGCTGTGTGCCTGGAAATACATACAATTAGTCTTCGACAGATTCGACAGTTCCCCATGTAGTAAGTAGATCCAAGTCCAACCATACCAAACCATCATCGCATGCATCTGAGTTGGAATCAGACAGAGCCAGAACATGCCAGACATGTAATTCCAACATGCAATGCTGGATTCTGAAAGATGTTGAAAGATGTTGAAGGGATGATGTGATGGATTTCAATTTGAAGCGATTCTCCAGGCTGTATTTGCAGGCCAGGGCTGGATATGTCGATGATACTCGCTGCAGCATACTGCAGCGAGGCATTCAAGCCAGCATGCTTTGTTGACCGAAATTGTCTGGATTTAGTCTTGTAATATCTTGTTATAGTTTTTTGAAATAGTTTTGAAATACATAGCATAGCTTTGTTTGGACGCTTTTTGCCAATCTTTTCATTCTGTGCGGCCTCGTTTTGGGTGTCAGGGCACCGTCAAGCCACCATTGCACTCGTCATTTGGATCTGTTTGGCTCAAGCTGATTGCTCGATTGTCATTCTTGGGCCAGTCCTTCTGAAAAGAGTGCCTCAGTCGCAAAGTCTGGTGAATCAACATGGATCACATGATAGTCTTTGCTTGCTTTATCCTCAAAAATCAGTGTGGAATATTGAGAAACCATCTATATACCACTGTTTATGTCTACGTAAGTATATATATATATTATAGAAGTGTCACATCCGCTTTAGCTTTGAATTTGCAGCTGTTGGGCAAATCGTTGGAAGCGCCAGCAGAAAAAAATTGTCACACCTCAGCATTGAACATATGATTGAATATCATAGACATCATATGCCTTTCATGACCTGTCGGCGCCTGTCGGCAAGGCTTTTTGGAGAATGGCTGAGGAGGCAAAGGTCGAAGAGAAGGACAACTTCGATGTGGGTCCGCTGTGGTGGTCTCAGGAATCAACTGTATCCAATCATTGGTATGATTGATGTTGATGTGGGTTGATGTTGGATGTTGGTTTCTTTAGCATCGCTGCATCCGAATTCATCCGAATTCGACTTGGATCTAATTGGTATTGGAAGTCTTCGAATGTGTTGGAACATGTTGGAATGACCATATTCAGCAGATGTCAAGAGGCTGCACAATGAAGTTTCAAATGCCTCGAGCAGTTTTGGGAGAGGTTTGTTTTCCGCCATGGGCTGTGGCTCGGATTGCAACCAAGCCACCCTTGGCTGGTGCCGACACCACCTAAACATCCAAAGAACATGCTTGTGCATGAAGAGCCGGTGGGCTGCATGTTTCCGATAGAAAGATTTTGATCGTGATTTGAACACTGACTTCGCCAGCAGGGTGTAGTAAGCCACACTTTTTCCCTCTAGGCACTCAGTCATGCAGGCTGTCACACTGCATTGTGTGCTAGTGTTGCTAGGTTTCAAATCTGACACACAAACCAGGACAGGAGAAGGCACTAGAATCAGCACGATCAGCATTCCTCAAGTCAAATTGAAACCGCGCCTGTAGTTTCAGCATGTTTCAGCCCACAAGAGGAACAAGAGGATCAAGAGGAGAGATGCAGATGCATGCTGCAAATGCATGCTGCATAAGTAGTCCAATATCCCATGGACGTAGCATGAAGTAGCACCTTGCAGATCTTGTAGAATCTAGCCATCCTAGCCTGTGCATGCCTGTGCCATGTGGGCAGAAGTATGTTCCGATGCAGGATTTGGATTGCAGGAGCGTGGATTTTGGGTCAGGGATCATGCAGTCTCAGAGGATGTTGCCGCAGAGGTGAGGGAAGAGATCCTCAAGTGCCACGAGGAAGGCCTGTTAAGCCAAAGCGGCAACAAATTGGCTGTTCGCTTGCCCGATGGCAACCGTGGTGGAAGTGTGTGCCAGAAGCGCAACGTTTTTGAGGCAGACCTCATCGTTGATGGAGCTGTGAATTGCCCAGAAGTTTTGGAGAAAAGCCCTGTGTTGGCAGCACTTCTGGCCCAAGAAGGGCAGCTTCGAAAGGCTTTTGGCAACTTGGGACAGTGGCTTCGCATTGATCGACTCGAACAAGCAAAAGTGCAGGTGAACACTAGCAGTGGTGGTGCCTTTCCATGTCATTTTGATTTGCCAAGTCAAAGTGGTCAAGGGGCGAAGCGACTTCTGACAGTGTTGCTGTACTTAAATCCACAATGGGTTGATGGTAATGGCGGGGAGGTTGAGGTTCTACCCTTCCCGTTTGCCAATACAGTCCTTCCGCCCTTGAACAGACGTTTTGTGGCATTCTCCTCGTGTACCACGCTTCATCGGGTGCGGCCTTTTTTTGGAACGAACCGAGTTTGTTTGAACCTGTGGTTCGAAGGAGAAGCAGAGATACCGTTTCCAGCACCTTTGGAGGCAGATCGTTTTGACCACCGTGTTTGCAACATTGTCAGGATTCTCCGACAACGCCCTGCTGAGCTGCGAGCATTCTGCAAAGTTTGGTACAGTGACACTATGGTCCAGTCATTGCGAGATGCGTTTGAGGAATGTCAGGCCTGTCGGGGTTTCATTTCCAAACTGAAAGCACAGCGGTCAAGGGATGACAAAACAACATGTCTGACAATACAGGACCATACAGGACCATACAGGACCTTACGGGACCCAAGTTCTGGGATGTCAGAATCAGTCAAGTGCAAAGGCAGATCATATTCTGGTTTCTCTCACGTTGAGCAGAACTGCTTTTGTTTATGAGGTCACCCATTTTAGTTATTTCAGGGAGAAACTTGGCTGCCCACCCCGCGCCTCTATGGCACACAGACTCTGTATGCTGACAACTACTAGTAACTAGTACATGGGGATGGGTGATGCATCCCAGATGCCAGCCGTCTCCAATAATCTCTCATAATCTCTAGTCAAGATAGTCAAGTCATCTCTAGTCATCTCTATTCAGTGGGCCACTAAAGTACTTGTTAGCCAGCAACGCAGAGCCGAACCGCACAATGTATTATATCTACATTGTTAGATAATATCTTTATATGATCTTATATGATAATATCTTTATATGATATTATATGATTATATGATTATGATTAGATAATGTTATGATTATGATTATAGGATATTATAGGTGATATATATATATATATACTTGTATATTTGACGTCGAAGGAGAGATGACCTGATCTATTTGCTCTTGTCAGGATCTTGATGCAGCAATAGATCTCCACGTGGAAGAGATGACTGCCATCCAATCGCGAATTGCGAAAACAACAATGGATGTGCTTGAAGAGTGTTTTCCCCTCAAGAACTTGCAGAGAGAGGAGGCAGAAGATGCTGAAGCTGCAGAACTTGTCGATCTATTTGATGGTCTTTGAAGGTTTCAAACCTATGATCGAACCGAGTCAGTGTACAGCAATATCCCGTTGCGACAAGCGTTGCTGACCCCGTGGCTTTACCCGCTCCCACCATTTGCACATTGTCTCAGAGGGTCACAGACTCCCTGCAAGTAGCCAGAGAGTAGCCAGGGTCCCAGGGACACCTGGCGTCAAAGGCAAAGGTAGGCCATCTAGGGCACAGAGTTTCATCTGATGATGATGATGGATCAGACAACTGTTCCAGGAGTCGTGCAGCAGGGAGAAAAGCTGCAGGGTGACGGGTGGCCATGCCTGGGAAAATACTCAATGCTTACTCAAAGCTTCAAATTGCAGTGCAGCGCCTTGCAGAAAGGCATGCACAACACTGTGCATGTGCATGCTGGAACTTGTAGTTCGTGCAAGGCTATTGACATTCATGCTGAATACATCTTAATACTCCTCAGCCTCCAGAGACATCCCCTTGCCTTTGCAAGCCTCTGAGGTCTGTTTTGCAGAAGTGCGTCAAGGATAATTCTCAGGCGCTTTGGAGAATTATATATTATATATAATTATATACACATGTAAGAGCAAAGAAATCCAATAAAAAGTGTCATCATGGCAAGGTAATATGTCCCATGACGAATCATGAGGAGACATTGAGACATGATGACCTGATGAAACGAGACATGTCGAGGTGCTGATCAACTGCCGCAACAACCGCAAGATCTTGGCCCGCGTCAAAGCCTTCGATCGCCACTCCAATATGGTCTTGGAGAACGTGAGGCATGGCATGGCTAGGGCCTAGGGCCTAGGGCCTAGGATAGATTGGCAGACTTTGGTAGAGATTTCCATTGAATTCCCTTGGGATTCCTGTTAGATTCCCATTGGATCCCCATTGTGATCTCTTTGCTTCTTTGGCCTTGCACTTGCTTTCGCTGGGACAGATCTGCCATCATGCTAAAGGGTGCTTTATTTTATTTTCTTTTGCATTCTTTTACGTTATGAATATGAAGCATTTTATATATTTTTAATATCATAACTAATAGCAATCAACTCAGTGTTTAAATTTCCGGCTGCTTGCAAAACAAGCAAAGCCTCACATTCCTTCATGACATTAACATGTCAACGCTTCTCGGACCCGTTTGCATCCTGAGCAATTTAACCAAGTTGCTCAAATTCTGACCTCCTGCTTGCAGGGAAATGTGGACCGAAGTGCCGCATCCTGCCTGAAATTTATAGAGCAAATGATGGTATGCTGAGATTGGAGGATATTGGATGGGTCTCAGACTGTCAGACCGACTTCTTGTAGGCACGGTGGGAAGAAGAAGGCAAAGCCCGTGAACAAAGACCGCCCCCGGTCTGCACCAACTTGAGCTCTTGGAAGGGATCCATGGAAGAACTGCGTTGCACACATTGGGATGTGTTGACAGATGTTGACCGTGATTAATGTTAGCCACCGATTAGTGTCATGGTACCCTATTGTGAGAATTTTTTGCTTCCTACTTGAGTATCTTGGTGATTGTGGGGGGGGAGCCTCTATTGTGAGATTTTTTTTTCAGATCCAATTTTTCCGGGAAGAGCTTTATCCACCTTTATAGACATGTTTTTAGGTAAAGCTGGTCCATATATATATATATGATATATGTATATACTTTAGAAGGCCATGTCCATGTTAAAGCCTTGAAAAGGCAAGGTTTCCCAAATAATTAGATGCATTATTAAATCCTTATTAAAAAACAGCACCCAGACAATTTTTCAAGGGGGTACCCCATGAGTGACCGAGATCCTCAAGAATGTAATTGTTTGGATGGTACCCTATTGTGCACAACAACTTTTGGGGTGAAAAAAAGCACAAAACCTTTTGCCCACCTTTCTTTGGGTAAAGCTGGTCCATTTACTTTAGAAAGCCATATCCATGTTAAAGGCTTGAAAATGCAAGGATTCCCAAATAATTAGATGCCTTATTAAATCCTTATTAAAAAAAACAGCACCCAAACAATTTTTCAAGGGGGTACCCCATGAGTGACCGAGATCCTCAAGAATGTAATTGTTTGGATGGTACCCTATTGTGCACAACAACCTTTGGGGTGAAAAAAAAAACACAAAACCTTTTGCCCACCTTTCTTTGGGTAAAGCTGGTCCATTTACTTTAGAAAGCCATATCCATGTTAAAACCTTGAAAATGCAAGGATTCCCAAAAAATCAGATGCCTTATTAAACCCTTATTAAAAAACAGCACCCAAACAATTTTTCAAGGGGGTACCCCATGAGTGACCGAGATCCTCAAGAATGTAATTGTTTGGATGGTACCCTATTGTGCACAACAACTTTTTGTTTTTTTGTTTTTTGATTTGAAAGGAAAATCAGTTGAAAGTAGATTCAAATGAATTGAAAGTAAATTGGTGTCAATTTAAAGCCTTTATCAATAGATTTCTTTGAGCTTTAAAAGGAAAATCAATTGAACGTAGATTCAAATGAATTGAAAGCAAACTGATTTCAGTTGAAATCAGTAAACTGATTTCCATTGAAATCCTTTCTTAGCAAGATATATTTTTGATGTTTAAAAGGAAAATCAATTGAACGTAGATTCAAATGAACTGAAAGTAACTTGATTTCAATTGAAATCCTTTCTTGTCAATAGATTTCTTTGAGGTTTAAATGGCAAATCAATTAAAAGTAGATTCAAATGAATTGAAAGTAAATTGATTTCAATTGAAATCCCTTTCTTATCAATAGATTTCTTCGAGGTTCAAAAAGGAAAACCAATTGAACGTAGATTGATTTCAATCTAAAGCCTTTATCCATAGATTTATTTGAGGTTTAAAAGGAAAATCACTTGAAAGTAGATTCAAATGAATTGACAGTACTTTGATTTCAATTGAAATCACTTTCTTATCAATAGATTTCTTTGAGGTTTAAAAGGAAAATCACTTGAAAGTAGATTCAAATGAATTGACAGTACTTTGATTTCAATTGAAATCACTTTCTTATCAATAGATTTCTTCGAGGTTTAAAAGGAAAATCAATTGAACGTAGATTCAAATGAACTGAAAGTAACTTGATTTCAATTGAAATCCTTTCTTGTCAATAGATTTCTTTGAGGTTTAAATGGAAAATCAATTGAACGTAGATTCAAATGAACTGAAAGTAACTTGATTTCAATTGAAATCCTTTCTTGTCAATAGATTTCTTTGAGGTTTAAATGGAAAATCAATTGAACGTAAATTGATTTCAATTGAAATCCTTACTTAAGTTGACTACCCTAAAAATTGTTGAGGGGGGGGCGCAGAAAATTGCGAGTTATTGAGTATACTAAAATTGTTTGAGGGGGGGGCACCACACTTATTTTTGCGCCCAACATGATCCGGGATTTCTTTTTTGCCTTTTTTTCCTTTTGCATTTCTTCTTTGAGGCTTTATTAGCAAGATGTTCTTGCGTGGTGACTCCGTGACTCTGCAGCATTGGAGCGTTAAAAGAAGACTGGGCCCTGGGAGATGGCCATTGGAATCGTTGGAACACGTCATATGCATAGCCGTAGTGTTTTACACACACACACGTTGTCTCGAGCATAAATGCATCGACACTGACAGGGTTACACATTGCATGCGCAGTATGATCATGTATGATCACAGTATGACTGGTTGGTGGTTTCAAACATTTTTTATTTTCCATACTATATGGATATATATGGGATAATCATCCCAACTGACTAATATTTTTCAGAGGGGTTGAAAACATTAACCAGATGATATACATTCTTACAAAATTGTTGTCGACCGAGTTGTCACGAGGTCATCCTTGTCCTGCGCAACCCCAAGTGAGAGTTTTGTGATGCGTGTGACATAGGTCACAACATGTCCAGCAATGTCCAGCAATGTCCAGAAGCATCAGCCAGCTCAGGCAGTTGCAAGCCATGCGATGATACAACTTGAAGTCTTTCACATCCATGTGTAACCTGCAATGTAGCAACAAGCTGCGGATAAACAGACCTGAAGGCTGCGTGATTCGGCACTTCATGGGGCAAATGTAGCGGTCTCCACCTGCAGGACTTATACCATAGAGCTGATGACATATCAGCCCAAAATATAAGTTCAGCAATCGGCTGTGACGTGCAGCAAGTCAACCTGACAGGGAGATGCAGGGCAAAACAATGCAAAACACATCGAAGTCGAGAAGCTGTGAATATGTTTGAAATATAATGAATATATATATATTATATTGTTTATAAAATGATTATAATATATTATAATGTTGGCAAGTCGTTTGACTTCAAGGTCTCGCATCCTCGTTGGGTTTCATTACGCAGCTGATCGTCTGACCTGTAAGTGGAAAAGGGATGAAAAGGGCAGAGCCTTCGGGTCAACAATGGCGAGTCGGAGCGTCGTGGAAAGTCTCACCGTTAGGATGACGTGTTGACCTGTCTCGTTTTGCAGCTCGCATAAGCTCGCATAAGCTCACAATTCCAAGTAGGAAGTGATCCATTTTGAAATTGTGGTCCAACATGGTCCAACTTGGATTTTAAGGTGGAAGACTTGTACGGTGCCTGACGTTGAGGTTTGGCTGGGGGTATCTCCTAGGAACAGACCTGCCCAGGCAATCGCAACATATCGCAACCTTTGCTGAGTCTTAGGCAGCTTCGGAAATGCTGTGGGGGCTGTGGGAGGTCCATGTGCTTTACAGATCACGAAAGGTAGCCTAGGCTACCTGAGTTCTATGTACTTTAGTACTAGTTTAGTACTGGGGGAGGTGGGTGCTCCTTTCCCGGAAATTGAGAGCCGAGAGTCACGAACGGAGACTTAGGGGGGGGGGGCCCCCCCCCCCATTCGATTCCCCCCTGGTCCGCATCTCTTTCTTTCTTTTTCTCTGACTATGTACTTACCTCCTTATCCATCTATCTATCCATGTATCTATCTATTTAGTTGTCTATCTATGTAATTATTTATTTATCTATCTATCCTTGTATGTATCTATCTATCTACCTATCGATCTATCTATCTATCTATCTATCTATCTTTTTATCGATCTATTTAGCTATCGATCTATCTATTTATCGATCGATGCTTCTATCTGTCTATCTATCTATCCATCTATTTGTTTATTTATCTATCTATCTATCTATCTCTATCTATATATCTATCATATATATACATACATACATACATGCATGCATACATACATACATGCATGCATGCATGCATGCATACATACATACATACACACAGACATACGCACATACATACATACATACATACATACATACACATACATACATACATACATACATACATACATACATACATACATACATACATACATACATTACACACATACATACATACATACATACATACATACATGCACATACATACATACATACATACATACATACATACATACATACATACACATACATACACATACATACATACATACATACAGACATACATGATGTAACATAACATAACATTATATGACTTAGTGTGAAAAAACATTACATCACATACATACATACATACATACATACAGACATACATGATGTAACATAACATAACATTACACGACTTAATGTGACATAACATTACATCACATTACATAACATTACATTCATACATACATACATACATACATACAGACAGACAGACAGACAGACATATTTACAAACATACATGGATACAAAGGAGTTATCTGGTTAGTGGCCATAGTCAACTGGCCCCATGGTCTGCAACATACACCTAGAATCCTTTCTCGGGCATTGTAGAAGGAAAAAAAAATACGACCGAGTTTTTCTACTCCGCTCACAAACTCGGTCGTAATTCTGTGGGGCATTTGTTGGCTCTGAATTCGTCACAGCCAAGCAAGAAAGCAACACTGGACACGTCATACCACTTATAATGTTTCATAGCTCTGGTTTACTAAGTCATCCAAATGGACTGTCGTCTATGTACTTGGCTTACACCCCCCAGTTACCCCAGACTGGCTCCATTTCATTTCAAATTGGCCATTTCATTGCAAACTGGCTCCATTCCATGGATGAAATTTCCCTTTCTCATGGGAATCCACGGCAAAACAACCCTGTGGATGAAATGTCTCCTTTTCACCCGCCTGCGCTTATGCCCGCCGGGCATAAGAACAGGCAGGCCCTTCATCGAACAGGTTTTGGGCCTAAAATGATGAAAAAACAGCCTTTACCCTGCCAAACCTGCGCTGCCAAAGCCCCGCCTGCGCTTACGCCCGGCGGGCATAAGAACAGGCAGGCACCCAGGCCTGGACCAGGCCCTTGCAAGATGATTCCAAGATATGTAGGCCCAACATAGCTGACATGGACGTACTTGGGGCCAGCAAGTCAAAAGCCAGTACTAGTTTAGTACTGGGGGAGGTGGGTGGTCCTTTCCCGGAAATTGAGAGCCGAGAGTCACGAACGGAGACTTAGGGGGGGGGGCCCCCCCCCATTCGATTCCCCCCTGGTCCGCATCTCTTTCTTTCTTTTTCTCTGACTATGTACTTACCTCCTTATCCATCTATCTATCCATGTATCTATCTATTTAGTTGTCTATCTATGTATCTATTTATCAATCTATCCTCTATGTACTATATCTATCTACCTATCGATCTATCTAATCTATCTATCTATCTTCTATCTATCTTTTTATCGATCTATTTAGCTATCGATCTATCTATTTATCGATCGATCTGCGATCTGTATCTATCTGTTTATTTATCTATCTATCTATCTCTCTATCTATATATCTATCATACATACATACATACATACATACATACATACATACATACATACATACATACATACATACATGACATACAGACATACGCACATACATACATACATACATACATACATACATACATACATACATACATACATACATACATACATACATACATACATACATACATACATACGCCAGATTACGCCCTACATATCAACATAAATACCACTTACCACAATACGCAGATACCACATACTACATACATTACATACATACGAGACATACATGATGTACCATAAACATAACATTATATGACTTAGTGTAAAACCTTCCTCACATCCTTACATACATACATAACATAAACAGACCCATACATGATGTAACATAACATAACTTACAGGAACGACTTAATGTGACATAACATTACATTCATACATACATACATACATACATACATAAATACATACATACATACAGACAGACAGACAGACATATTTACAAACATACATGGATACAAAGGAGTTATCTGGTTAGTGGCCATAGTCAACTGGCCCCATGGTCTGCAACATACACCTAGAATCCTTTCTCGGGCATTGTAGAAGGAAAAAAAAATACGACCGAGTCACAAACTCGGTCGTAATTCTGTGGGGCATTTGTTGGCTCTGAATTCGTCACAGCCAAGCAAGAAAGCAACACTGGACACGTCATACCACTTATAATGTTTCATAGCTCTGGTTTACTAAGTCATCCAAATGGACTGTCGTCTATGTACTTGGCTTACACCCCCCAGTTACCCCAGACTGGCTCCATTTCATTTCAAATTGGCCATTTCATTGCAAACTGGCTCCATTCCATGGATGAAATTTCCCTTTCTCATGGGAATCCACGGCAAAACAACCCTGTGGATGAAATGTCTCCTTTTCACCCGCCTGCGCTTATGCCCGCCGGGCATAAGAACAGGCAGGCCCTTCATCGAACAGGTTTTGGGCCTAAAATGATGAAAAAACAGCCTTTACCCTGCCAAACCTGCGCTGCAAAAGCCCCGCCTGCGCTTACGCCCGGCGGGCATAAGAACAGGCAGGCACCCAGGCCTGGACCAGGCCCTTGCAAGATGATTCCAAGATATGTAGGCCCAACATAGCTGACATGGACGTACTTGGGGCCAGCAAGTCAAAAGCCAACAAAAAGCAACATACGCGCGACAATGGCACAACAAACCTGCAAGATGACCTGACATGGGGCTCAACAAGCGTCTGAAAAGTGGACGACATGGACGAAATTGAGCTCATGTTTGGTCCAGAAATGTGTACTTTCTGTGTTCTTGGAATAGGCAATTTTTCCGAATCTGTTTCCTAGAAGATGAAATAAACGCAGCATAGAGCCAACATAGAGGGAAGATGGCCTGACATGGGATCAATTAGCTTTCAACAAATGCCACAAAGCGTCAGCATAAGCCTGGCATAGGCCCAACATGGCCGCAAGATGGAATGGCACAGGGTCAATAAGGGTTCAACAAGCACCTAAAAAAACCAACCAAGGCAAGATGGACGCTTT
>CAMXCT020001830.1:77500-129384 GCA_947184155.2 Cladocopium goreaui
CAGTGGCAGTGGTAGTGGTAGTGGTAGTGGTAGTGGTAGTGGTAGTGGTAGTGGTAGTGGTAGTAGTAGTAGTAGTAGTAGTAGTAGCAGTCGTAGTAGTAGAAGGAATAGTAATAGTAATAGTAGTAGTAGTAGTAGTAGCAGTAGTAGTAGTAGTCGTCGTCGTAATAGTAGTAGCCGTAGTAGTAGTAGTAGTAGTAGTAGTAGTAGTAGTAGTAGTAGTAGTAGTAGTAGTAGTAGTAGTAGTAGTGGTAGTGGTAGTAGTAGTAGTAGTAGTCGTCGTCGTCATAGTAGTAGTAGTCGTAGTAGTAGAAGTAGTCGTCGTCGTAGTAGTAGTAGTAGTAGTCGTCGTCGTAGTAGTAGTCATCATAGTAGTAGTAGTAGACCTCATAGTAGTAGTCCTCATAGTAGTAGTAGTAGACCTCATAGTAGTAGTAGTAGTAGTAGTCCTCATAGTAGTAGTAGTAGTAGTAGTAGTAGTAGTAGTAGTACTAGTATTAGTAGTAGTAGTAGTAGTAGTACTAGTAGTACTAGTACTAGTACTAGTAGTCGTCATAGTAGTAGTAGTAGTAGTCGTAGTAGTAGTAGTAGTAGTAGTCGTCGTAGTAGTAGTAGTAGTCGTCGTCGTCGGCGTGCTTGCGTTACAAACAGTCGCACCTTCTCTTGCCTCTCCCTCCTGTCTTTTCCCCCTACCTTTCGTCCCCCCCCTCTCAAGTCGTTACTTGGAATGTATCCGGCTGGCGCCCCCTGCAGTGGAACAACCCCAAGGCCAAGGCTATATTGAGATATGCCCGCAAAGGAATAGTATGCATACAGGAAACAAGATGGAGCGAAGGCACTGCGACAATTTTTTTGCGAACCTATCCTGGTTTCACAATAGCACATTCGCCTGCCAATGTAACTGAGCGAGGAGGATTGTCCGGCGGGGTAGCAATCATCATGCCCTGTGCTTTCCGCCTCCTTCAGAAAGAAATTCTCCCTGGTAAAGCCATTGCCGCTCAAGTGCAGACAAGAACAGACCAATTTTGGGTCCTCTCTGTCTACTGTCACCCCCAAACTGTTCGCATTGACTGCGAGACCATTTCACAATGGTTGCATGCTCACTGTCTTGGAGACGACCCGTGCTTCCTGTTAGGAGACTTCAACCAAGGCGACGCACTCTTTCCCGATATCTGGCAACGGATCACAGAGGCTGTACAAGGAGAGGACATCGTAGGCGACGAACCCACCTTTTGGGGCCCCAATGGCTCCTCTTCCTTGGACAGAGTTGTCCTGCCTATGGAATATATGAACAGAGGACTGATACAGTGCCAGGCCTACTACGACAGATTTTTTGATTCCTCGGGTCATGCAAGTATCACCATCAAACTAAGCCATAGACCCCCAGTGATTAGTAGCTCTGACTTGCCGACCCACATGACCATTCCTGCCTGGAAAGGACCAGCATGACTCACGAAAAGTATTGCCGTCGCTTCAGTCCCTGATCCGAAGATTAGCCTTAATTGCCCATCCCACATTTGAATCTCTACAGACGGCCATCTGGCAATGGTGGATGTCCCTGCCACAAAGACCACGGGACTTCAATATCCTACGCAAGTATCTCCAAGCGGAACAGCCTGTTCTCAATTTACCCAAACGATTAGTGGATGAACTCATAGCTGCCTTGCCTGGATTCACGCCTACATTAGCAGAATTTTGTCAATCACCCACCACAATCACTGTGCCTCGGACCTTCCTTTGGAAGTGCTTCGAGTTACTTGATTTACAAATTCAACAGCAACATATCATCACGCGTAACAGAGATGAGATTAACCGGGGTCGAGGCCTTGGCACTAGTGCACCCCTGTGGAAACGCCTTCGAGCGAGCTGCCGGGTGCTGTCTTCTATAATGGCCCGATCTTTGATGGCGCGGGTAACCAGTGCCGCACCGACCTGGAGCTTTCAGCGGCCATGCTTGCGACTCGCCAATTCTGGTTTGAACCACCAGTGACTTACGACCCTCAGTGGACCCCGTATTGGCGCAGTACAAACAGCAGATCACCACCTGGCCTCATATCCTTCCACCGACACGAGAAGATTTAATGAAGTCCATTCTGATGACCAATGACTCTGCTCCTGGTCCTGATGGTATTCCCTATGCAGCATGGAGACTCAGACCCACGACCGCGGCCGAAGCAATGACTACACATTTCGAAGATATTTGCCGAAATGCTACCCCGCCACCATGTTCAGTACAAGCGTGGATCCCTAAAGCCAAACTGGGCCCCACCGCTGATAACTTTCGGCCCCGCGCTTGGGTCTGGCGGGTGCCGCAGCTGTTTGCGTGGCAGGCGTGGCACTTGGTGACAGCGACCTTCACTTTGCGTGGCATGCGTGGCACTTGGTGACATGGACCTTCACTTTGTGTGGCAGGAGTGGCACTTACGGCACTGGGCTGGCTCTGGTGCAGGCCGGCTGTTGCCATTCACCTCTACTCATGGTCTTGGTATTCCGGTTTTGGCTACATACATACATACATACCTACATACCTACATACCTACATACCTACATACCTACATACCTACATACCTACATACCTACATACCTACATACCTACATACCTACCTACCTACCTACCTACATACATACATACATACATACATACATACATACATACATACATACACACATACACACATACACACATACACACATACACACATACAGACAAACATACATACATACATACATACATCCATGCATACATACATACATACATACATACAAACATACAGACATCCATGCATGCATGCATGCATGCATGCATACATACATACATACATACATACATACGCACACATAGGCACACATAGGCACACATACGCACACATACGCATGCATTTAGGTGGCCACACAACGCACACATACGCACATGCATACACATACACACGCACTTTCACGCACGATTGTATCACACACATACACCCCACTTTTACACACTATTGCATACACACGTTTCACGCACCTGCCTTTGACACACATTTTTTGCACACGCCGATCCTTCACCATCTCTTGCCTCTTTCCTGCCTTTCCCATCCCATCTTCGCCTTTCTTTGGCTGCTATTTGGAAGAAGTTGACATGTGGGGTTATCCGGTCCTTTAATTTGTTGTGGGAAACACGCACCAAAAAGTGAACACATGCCATCAAAATGACAGTGTAATAGACGCTTGGATTTTTCGGGCAAAATGCAAATGTTTCCTGCAAATGCAATGATGAAAGAAAAGGCACGTTTGCAGGTACATGTTCCAACCACCATATAGAAACATGTACGCAGTTTTGTTGTACATAATTTTTTGTTGAAACAGTGGAATGACAGCAGCCTTTGGCGCATTTTTTCGGGATAAACATGTGTTTTTTTGTTTTATCTACGGCCATTGGACGATTTCTAATTTTTAGCCGCGCGCGTTCGTGTGCAACATGTGACATGGAAAAAACCGCGTCGATTACTGATGCATTTACACCAGATCAACCATATAAATTTCGAAAGTACCATTTTAATAGACAACATTTTTTTTTGGGCGTTGCAACTTTCGATTCAAACTGGCAGGTTTGGTTTTGCTGAAACGAATTTATCAGTGAGTTTGCAAACTTTGACAATTGCATGTTTTCGGTTCGTATCCTCGCAGCTTCTTTCAAACGAAAAATCAGTCCTTCTTTGGCACCAATGGACGGGAGTGATGAAGAGGTGCCACATGATGTGGAATGCATGTTTTTGAAATTGAACAATGTGACATGCGACGTGATGCGTTGGGTTCTGGATGTGTTTTGGTCGGATGTTTCGGTGCGGAGGACCATTGGGATAACTCAGCTCCGCCTGCACCATACCTTGGACCAGAAGCAAGTTGCGAACTTGGCCCTTTCGATTTTTTTGCGTGACATTCCAGTACCAAACTTATTCTATATTTTTTGGGTGAAGTAATTAAGTATCCCAAACTCGGGGCAAACAAAAGATGATGGAAAGGTTGCTGACTGAGATCAGTGTTTGATTGATTGAACGATTCAGTGAATGAGTGGCTGAGTGAATGAACCTTTTTGCGTCGTTGGGATGCAGTCCGTTGTTTTTTTTGCAGCTTTGTTGGAGTAAATAGTTTGCGGTCATGTGTAGCATTGACTTTCTGCCATTTTTCTGTTTTGAATCCTCAAAAATCCCCTTGTAAACTATTTTCCTTCCTCCTTTCCCACGCTCTTTACCCCACATCTCCACTTTCCGCACACTCATCGCTGCAAATCTCACCCTCGCTCCTGTGCCGTCCTGCAAAATTTCTCTTGCTCTACCCCTTACTTTCATCCCTTTCTCCACCTGCTGTCCTGTTTCAAACAACTTAATACTATGATTAATCCAGTGTATCGTGCAATGACAACATTCCTCCAGCTGGCTGTCACAGGTTTCCTTTGTGTGCTCAGCCATGTTGCTGAGCTCCTTATGCAATTGTCATCAACAACATTTTTAATGAACCGACACACACACACACACACTTACAGCGCACGCCAGTCGGTACCACATTGACAGAAAATTCAATTCCTTACGTCACGCTCCAACTTCTGTCTCCCCCACTTCTCCTTTTCTTGCTTATATACCTCTCTTTTGCAAGTGTGTTTCGTATTTTTTTCTTACCCAAAAAAGGCAGATTACGCCCATGGAACCGCACTGGCGTCTCCAAATTCCTGTCCTCAGTCTCTTCCCTTCCAACCCATTTCCACTCCACTTACTGTATTGCTAGCTTTCATTTCCCTCTGCTCAGGTTTCTTAAACAAATTGAGTCCAGTGCAATTGACCTAGGTTCTTCAGAGAACTCTGTGGGGGCAAACATGACCAATGTTTCAGCAGGCGGGGGTGTCAGTGTCCGACAGTGTCCCATGAATTTTGTTGGTTTTGAATCGTTTTGATGATTTTGGTGCACATTTGGTGCGATTGCCAGGTCCAAAAGGAGCTTTGGGTCTCAGTTTTAGTGGAGGTGAAATGCTCAGATTTTGTGCTGCCATTTTCAACTCTTGTTTGATTGGCTTCAGATAATCACATTAGAAGCACACCATTTGTCATTCTGCGATATTCTGCGATAGTGAGAAATGGGGACATGCCAGACATCTCGTTATGATTCTGACCACGACCAAGGTTCTGGCAGCATGACGTCCCTGTTTGGAACTCTGAACAAGCGTTGCAGCACAAATGGTTAAATGTCAAATGACTAAACTGATCTAAAAGGATCTAAATGATTGCTTGCTTCGCAAAGACCTGGAAGCCTTGAGCCAAAAGGTCATGGCGAGATGCCCGATTTTCCGATTGGACGGTTCAGGTTGGACTGGAAACAGTTTGGGGCATGTTAAGGAGCTTCAAGGACGACGCTTAGGGCTTAGGGAAACCCTTCACTTTCTACCGATTCGACTGGTCGTGATCTTATTTTGTGACTTTTGTTTTGCACATATGGCCCTTCTGGCTCCATACCAGACTGCTTGCACCTCCTTCGAAAAAAATGAAGGTGTTACTCGGAGGTTGTATGCCACACAGATTACAGACAGAGAAAAGATAAAACTAAGACATGGAAATAACCTGATAGACATGAAACAAGAGAACACTCGATTTTGTCGTGAGACCTGATCCTGATCACTTGGAAATGCCGCCTATAGCCTTCAAACTGTGAACATAGCTCGATAAATGAAAGCAAAGCAGGAAAAGCAGGATAAGTGAATGGGGTGAACAGTGGGAAAAGACAAAACATGACATCTCACTCGCTCAACATAGACGGAATACAAATCCAAGGCTTTGGGCTTTGCATATTAATATAAATCAAGGCAAACTGATGATGCCTTGTGAACCTAAATCCAGAAGTGAAAGGCTAGGTCTGCGTGGTTGCATATGTTGACATTCTTAACTCTGGGAGTAACAAGAGCAAGATGAATCAGCCTTTGTACGGACCAGCTGCTACCGACCAAGCGCTTCACCGCTCGGTTCTGCTTCGGTAGATTGCAATGCACGTCCGCAAAGACAATGACCGCAAATCTTCAGAAGATGTTCCACCTCGAAACAAGTTCATTTTTCTGACACCGTCCTGCACATTTAAGGTGGAATGACTAGATGGGTCGATGACTGGTCCACCCTTCACCACTGTCGCAGGTTGGAGAGAAGTTTTATCATTTGCATGCTTTTCTGCTGGATTGGACCTCAGCAATTGATTTCTTGTTTGCCACCAACAGGAAAAGTGTTTGTTCCAGCGTTGTTCACATACCTTGGGAGAGCCAGTGCTGTGTGGTTTTGCACACAAACTCTGAGCATGATCCTTCTTTCCAACGTACAGATGTCCCATGATTCCAAGGCTCGAGCATCCCTCTTCTTCGAAAGTCATATGAGTGTGGCACTCAACTTGCAGCCACCATCAGGTTGCGTTTGGGGTGGAGTGCACGGCATTGAGCGTGTGACCAGAAGCTAGTTTCACGGCTACAGCCGCCTCCTCAAATTTTTCGCACAGTTCCCGCAAGGAAATGAAAGGAGGAAGGTACAATTTAATACTTCCTCAAATGGCTGACGCAAAACGTGATGGTCCTAATAAAATCCTGTTTCTGCTTTGCTCCGGAAAAGGTTCCGGTGAAGGTCTGGGAGGCTTTGGTGCAGAGCCAGGTCAGGTTCAACAGGGTTCCGGAGAAGGTTCCGGAGAAGGTCTGGGAGGCACTGGGAGGCTTTGGTGCAGACCCAGCTGAGGTATTTCTAGCGCTTGGGTTGCAGCACGCTTCAGAAAGATTTGTAAAAATTCCACGTTGCGGCTGTTGGGGATCTTATTTTGGTATCCTTGAACAGAGAAAAAAAAAATCTTCCAGCTTTGCCACGGATGTTCTGTTCCCAAGGTATTGCAGCTCGTGCTGAACAGGGCAATGCCAAAGGAAGTGACCTCACTGAGGTCGGGGGTCAAAGTCATTTCGTGGGTTCAAGGGGTGCTTTATCCAGAGGCTTGGAGATCCAAAACAACCAAGTGCTTGTTCCTCAACAGCTGTTCCTTTCCTCCAATGTTGTTTGTTTTTTTCTTGTTGTCAGTTCCATGCTCTTTCTAGTTCTCATCGACATCGCAGTAGTCTTCTTCATCTTTGTTATCTCTTGTTGCTCGCCCCGTCGTCATGATTTCTGTGATTGTGATCGGCACTTTGGGTACTTTCTTTTTAAAATCACAGTGACTGGGAGGAGCAGTTCATGGAACTAAGGTCCTGCCTACATCTTGTCATTCAGCCTTTGAGGAGTCTTGGGTCTAGGGGCATGCAGCAGGGCCAGTGATAGCATGGGACAAGCTGTAAGCCAGAAAAAAGATCCAAATTCTGTCGAGGATGCCTTGGATTTCATGTACTCGGAGAACCAGGCTGCCTTTGAGGCGCCTGCATCCAAGGCGTGGAGTGCCCGGGCCCTTGATCGCAGTCGGTTGTATTGTGCTACAGTGTGCTGTGCGACAGGCTCTTCTCCTGCTGAAGATTGCGGATATTCTCCAAATCAGCAGCCTTTTTGAAGCCATGGGTCGCCGCATTGAGGCGCCCATGGAGCAGCTGTGATCCACAGATGACCTGCTTGCATGCTTCCCAACGATGCCAATTTGCTGAGTTTGTGGCCTGGAGGCAGCTTTTGAGGACACTGCACCTTTGCTGCTTGAACAATACTGTCGCTTTCACATTCCGGGCACAGATGATGGTACGAGCCCAAGATGTGTTAATACTGCGCCTCCACAATCATGTTGGGAGAATGATGATAAGTTGATGCGAGTTGAATATAACATGATGTAAGGTGATACAAGTTGATTTAAGTTAATACAGGGTGTAAATGCTGTGCACATATATATATATATATATGTACACATACGTATATATATTATATATAGATGTACATTTTTGATTGTAAGCATGATATATGATATATATATATATAATATGATATATATAACATAACATATAATATATAATATATAATATATAATATATATAATATATATGATAATATATATATATATATGATAAATAAATAGTATATTATATATATATCACATATATATATATTCAATATAATCTAATATAATATAATTCAATATAATATAATTGTAATATAACATAACATACAATAATATAATATAATATAATATAATATTATACAACATAATATAATATAACATAATATGATATAACATAATATAATATAATATTATATAACATAATACAATATAACATAATATGATATAACATAATATAATATAATATTATATAACATACTATTATATAACATGATATGAAATAACATAAAATAACATAATATAATATCAAATAATAATATCAAATAATATCAAATAATATGTATGTATGTATGCATGTATGTAATGTAATGTAATGTAATGTCATGTAATGTCATGTAATGTCATGTAATGTAATGTATGTATGTACGTAGGTACGTACGTATGTATGTATGTATGTATGTATGGATGTATGGATGTATGGATGTATGGATGTATGGATGTATGGATGTATGGATGTATGGATGTATGGATGTATGGATGTATGGATGTATGGATGTATGGATGTATGGATGTATGTATGTATGTTTGTATATATATATATAGACGTCCGGGTATGAGGAACGCTTCGAGTCAGTACCGCCTGTGAAAGGTGCAGCACTTCGCCAAATTCGTGACGGGGCTGTGGATCTCATCGTTCGAAAGTCCCATTCCAAGTGCTTTTTGTGGCGGCGTCAAGGCTGGCGACTGTGACCTCTGACTCTGACCTGAAGTGGACCTCAGGTTTCAACCTTTCCTCACCAACGCTGAGATGAAGACTGCTCTGCTGTCAGTAGCTTAGATTAGATATCTAAGATATCTTCGATATCCTAGGTTCTTTGTGTTTGGTAGGAGTTGCCACCGAGGCGACTACCTGCTCGAGTCTTGGTGGAGATCTTACAAGCAGATGAGCTGCTGGTAGCCAGTGAGGACTGTGTCAGTGGCTGGAAAATGTAGGAAGTCTTATAAAATCCTCCAGATATTCTTTGTAGGGCTGTGCGGGCTTTGCTTTTGATGCATGGCGTATTCTTTTGTTCCACGATTTCCACCATGTTCCACGTCAAATGACGTCAGGATGTGGTATTTGACTTCGTTTTGTCTCGCTTGCACGGAGAGCTCGAGTCGGACGGTGCAAGTCTTGGACGGTCCTACGGTCGGGTCCTGCCCAGCTGCCCAGCTGCCCAGCTGCGCTGCCGTCAAGGTCCCAACGGTCCCAACGAGAAAGATCCACGTCCTAGTGACGGCGAGAAGGCGAAGATATGCGAAGATACTCAAGCTGTCACAAACATAGGACTTTCAATAGACTTTCAATATCTTTTGGCCAATATACTGTCATATATCTATAGCAACCATTATAGCTTCACTTATTTTGCAACTTGTAACTCATACAAGCAGAGGCAAACCGTTATATATGGGAATGACAGACATCTGAGGTCTATAGAAATAGGAAATATATGGTGAGTCCCGGCTTCCAACTACCTTCGCAATGTTTGATTTTCCAGTAATTTTTGATGCTTGCCACATTGACTCACTGCACCTGACTGTATAACTCTTTCGCCAGTGCTGGTTGTGCTGCTCTGCTGTATTATTGTTTTCCATCGTGAAACACTCGGGAAGATGTGGGTGCAGCACCACTGCACAACGCCAAACAAGGGAGCCGCGTTGACAATTGCCTTTGCAGACCCACGTTTGAAAGATTTTGAAAACCCAAAACATACATAGGTGACTTTGTCTTCGTGCAAGCAAAGACATGCGAAATCATTTGGAGAAAGTTATCAGACATGGCTTGAGACCTAAGACCTTTGCTGATGCTGCAGGCTTCCACTCCAGAACGTCAAGACGGCGAAGATTCGGATGATGAAGAGGACTAAGCATGACAGAGTAGCTGCGGATGCGGATATGACAAGACGGGCAGGAATTTTGACAGATCGTCATATCTTGTCACATCTTGTCCAATCAGATTCAATTTCGGCAATTTAGTCAAGTCTTGGCCATTTTGGACTGACTGATTCTCTCAGCGGCTCAAGACGTGTGAGCAGCAATTTGACAGGCCTTGTGGGATCAAGTTCGATGGGCGTTCCTCAGTTCCACAAAATTTGCCCAGGCAGGGACATGTGCAAAAACAACATGTTGCCGAGCGTTGAGCCAATGCTATGCTGGCTATGCTGCACTTCTATTCCATGCTGTGTCTTTCTGGCGCCACCACAGGCCCTTGCTCTGGGAAACAGCCTTCTGAAGCCTGAGGCGCGCTTTGATCAAATCTGCGTGTGAAGCAAATCAGTTTACTAACCTGCGACAGGTGACCCAACGCGCACTCACAGCAGTCTCCTTGGAAATGGGTGACTGGATCTTCTTAAAACAGTCTAAGAGTCTAAGAGGGAGAGTCGAGTGTGCAACGAGATTTCTTGAGGTGAGAACAACAAGATTCGACCTGGGAGGCGAGTCGCTGTTTGATCCATTTGATGCTAAAATGACTTAGTCATGACTTAGTAGACATGAGTCATTGGGATTCATTGGGTGTCTAACCCTAACTTTGAACGATTGCAGGTGCTGAGGCCTTTGGCTCAATGGGATACATGAACAGTCTGGTGCGCTGTGGCGCCGAGTACGGTTTGTTGCGCCACAGAGGCAGTGAAGTACTTGGGATCAACGGATCCACTCAGCAGGTACCCCGACGTCCGATCCTACCACCTGGAGTGCCTGGGTCTGAGAACCTTCCCATTTCCCAGGCGGGGATCAGCTGAAGCTGGCCGTTCATCTGAATTCATGAATTCAGGCCGCCACCAACCTCAACGGAGATCGATTTTTGCTTTCACTACGCACATTCGGACTCTCGGGATGAAGATAGAACGGCGAACAAACAGAGGGATCATTTTGGAAAGACGAGCATTGGGGTAGAAACATGAGAGAGTGATTTTTTTTTGTTGTTCTTTACTCGGCGAAGCTGGAAGTGATTTTTCGCGCTAGCGCCTGCTTTGTTCGGCACTCAGGAGCAGTATGCATGCGGGGAGGCAGTTTCAGACTTGAGCATGTTGTGGATATGCTTTACTCTGGCTTGACATTGCTGTATAGGCTTCCATGCTGGAACTACAAGGGTTTAGACGCCCAACATCGCACTTCAAATCCTATCAATGTTCTGGACCCCAAGAATCCCATGAAGTCTTCCTAAAAGGCGGTGAGTGACAGATCATGAATGGAAGGCTCTGCGTTCCCAGCCGAAGCGCATTGGCGATGTCGTCCTTCGCGTCAGAGACTGAAAAAAGGGACTCTGTGGGAGCCATTCGGAGCCTCTTGGAGTCCTTACAAGTTGGATGTTGTATCTCAACTTGGCAGGTGCTGGTCTTTCCCGCCGGAACAGACACTGGTGTTGCGAGGTCGGAGCTGTCGAACATTTTTACACTGCAGTGTTGGGATAGCTGTCTTGCTGTGGCCAGGGGCTCGCTGTCGGTGTTTCTGGAGGTGCGTTAACAAGCTTTGGGACATTTTCCGGTTGGATATGGTGGATGCACCGGTGGCAGGCAGTTCCTCAGCCGAGCTGGCCACGAGACTGGGAGTTTGCCAACATCCGGCGCCCTTGGAGCTGTCATTCGATTGACAGAGTGTTTTTCCCCAACAGCGTAAGCTAATGGGGTCTTCAGCCCAGAATAGCTCCGGTGTGCACTGGTGCAGGCGCCGGGTCAGGTTCAACGAGGTTAGGTTCCGGAGAAGATCTGGGAGGCTTTGGTGCAGAGCCAGGTCAGGTTCAACAGGGTTCCGGAGAAGGTTCCGGAGAAGGTCTGGGAGGCTTTGGTGCAGAGAAGGTTCCGGAGAAGGTTCCAGGAAGGTTCCACAGAGTTCCGGAGAAGGTTGCGGAGAAGGTTCCAAGGAAGCCTTGAAGCAAAGCCAAGTCAGGTTCAGCAGGCTGCGGAGAAGGTTTCGGAGAAGGTTCCCGAGAAGGTCTGGGAGGCTTTGGTGCAGAGCCAGGTCAGGTTCAACAGGGTTCCGGAGAAGGTTCCGGAGAAGGTTTCAGGAAGCCTTGGTGCAAAACCAAGTCAGGTTCAACAGGTTCTGGAGAAGGTTCCGGAAAAGGTTCCGAGATGCTTTGGAGGCAGGCCACGTTTAACAGGGTTCCAAAGAAAGTTCCGAGGCTTTGGTGCCAGAGCCAGGTCAGGTTCAACAGGGTTCCGGAGAAGGTTCCGGAGAAGGTCTGGGAGGCTTTGATGCAGAGCCAGGTCAGGTTCAGCAGGGTTTCGGAGAAGGTTCCGGAGAAGGTTGCGGGAAGCTTTGGTACAGAGCCAGGTCAGGAAGGTTCCGGAGAAGGTTCCAGGAAGCCTTGGTGCAGAGCCAGGATAAGCCAGGTCAGGTTCAACTGGTTCTGGAGAAGGTTCCGGAGAAGGTGTGGGAGGCTTTGGTGCAGAGCCAGGTCAGGTTCAACAGGGTTTCGGAGAAGGTTCCGGAGAAGGTGTGGGAGGCTTTGGTGCAGAGCCAGGTCAGGTTCAACAGGGTTCTGGAGAAGGTTCCGGAGAAGGTTCCAGGAAGCCTTGGTGCAAAACCAAGTCAAGTTTAACGGGTTCCGGAGAAGGTTGCAGAAGCCAAGCCAGGTCAGGTTCATTTATTTCATGGAAACCCAGCGCTTGGCTTTGCAGCACGCTTCAGAAAGATTTGTAAAATATAATAAAACGTTGCGGCTGTTGGGGATACCACCGAAGCTTATTTTGTGGCATTCTGGTTTTGACTTCCTTTCCAGACTTTGATATCTCCCAAGCGGCTGAAAGCACCTCGGCAACCACTTGAGAAAACTGAAAGCTGGTTTTCTTCAGTTGCTTCCACTTCAAGAATCGTTCAGGTACGGCATTGCGTGCATCAGATGGCCATCAGGCTTTGCATTTTGCAGACGGCAGCGGGAGAAATGGTCGGCATTGCTAGTGCTGGACTTTTCGTAGGGAATTCTTAGGTGTGCAGCATAATTGTGCCATCCAAACTTGTGCCTTGTAGTCATGCTTGCTTCCATGATAACGTTGACATGCTTTGATACCTTTTTGTCAAGTGGCACCCTCCGTGATTTTGTATGTGTAGAGTGAGTTGAGTGTTTTCTCTTTTTTCAGGCTCTGGCGAAACCTGGGCTGCAAAGAAGAAGAGCGACTTGTGGACATTCAAGGCAGCCAAGCTGCAGCCGAGCTGCAGCCGAGCTGCAGTCGAGCTGCAGCCACTGCAGCCACGTCATTTTTCTTTTGTTGTGTCTATTCGCAAGATTTTACAACAAAGTCAGGGAAATATGCATCTTGAAATCCTTACGTGCATGCATACATGCATGCATGCATACATACATACATACATACATACATACATACATACCTTCCTTCGTTCGTTCGTTCGTTCATTCGTTCATTCGTTCATTCGTTCATTCATTCATTTATTCAGTCAGTCAGTCAGTCATTCAGTCATTCAGTCATTCAGTCATTCAGTCATTCATTCAGTCATTCAGTCATTCAGTCATTCAGTCAGTCAGTCAGTCATTCATTCGTTCGTTCGTTCATTCATTCATTCATTCATTCATGCATTCATTCATTCATTCGTTCCTGCGTTCCTTCGTTCCTTCGTTCCTTCTTTCCTTCGTTCGTTCCTTCGTTCGTTCATTCATTCATTCATTCATTCATGCATTCATTCATTCATTCATTCGTTCCTTCGTTCCTTCATTCCTTCATTCATTCATTCATTCATTCGTTCGTTCGTTCATTCAGTCAGTCAGTCAGTCATTCAGTCATTCAGTCATTCAGTCATTCAGTCATTCATTCGTTCGTTCGTTCATTCATTCATTCATTCATTCATTCAAAGCCAGTCATTCAGTCATTTATTCGTTCTTTCGTTCGTTCGTTCGTTCGTTCCTTCGTTTCTTCGTCCTTCGTTCCTTCGTTCCTTCGTTCCTTCGTTCCTTCGTTCCTTCGTTCGTTCGTTCCTTCGTCCTTCGTTCCTTCGTTCCTTCGTTCCTTCGTTCCTTCGTTCCTTCGTTCGTTCGTTCGTTCGTTCCTTCCTTCCTTCGTTCCTTCGTTCCTTCGTTCCTTCGTTCCTTCCTTCGTTCCTTCGTTCCTTCATTCCTTCATTCCTTCATTCCTTCATTCCTTCATTCCTTCATTCCTTCATTCCTTCATTCCTTCATTCCTTCATTCCTTCATTCATTGATTCATTGATTCATTGATTCATTGATTCATTGATTGATTGATTGATTGATTGATTGAGTGATTGATTGATTGATTTGATTGATTGATTGATTGATTTGATTGATTGATTGATTGATTCATTGATTGATTGATTCATTCATTCATTCATTCATTCATTCATTCATTCATTCATTCATTCATTCATTCATTCATTCATTCATTCATTCATTCATTCATTCATTCATTCATTCACTCACATATCATTGTTCTGTTTGTGCAGCCACCGTCATTGTGTCGTTGGCACATTAGCAGAACCATTGCGTCACTGGATCTGAATCTAGAGGCATCAAAGTTGGCTAACAAAGAAGAGTTGCACCAAATTAGAAAGTCCTCGGGATCGATCATGACAAGCAGAACCACAGTTTCGAAATCCTTGCGCTTCTCTATCTTCTGAGCACGATTGACTTGTTTGTCTCATGTAAAGCTGGAGGCCAATCGCTTAGACAGAGGATGGCATGACTTCTTGGCCCCGGGCGAAATTCACAGATATCTGGGCCTGGTGCTCATATGCACTGTATATTTCATTTCTCACACAGAATCATTTTAAAGACTTTGGATGACTTTGGTACGGATCAAAATGTTGGTGCCCTAAAGATGGAATGGTCACTTGTATAGAACCGATAGCGGCCCCAATTCTCGGGCCTGTGGGTCTTCAATTTTTACCGGCTCCCATCCATATTAATATGATGAGTCTGGACATTCTGTTAAATTGTTGTGCAGCTTCATCGTAAACAGATTGCGTGGCAATCTCCTGGTAAAACCAAATAGGTCTTGAGTTTGTTGATTTCTAGCTTTCCTGGTCACATTTTTGTGGGTAGAATGTTTCAGTCATTTTCGTGGTTAAGAAATGTGCGCAAAAGTTGCCACATTTCTGATTCAAAGTGTGTGCTTGGAGCTGCGTGAAGGAGTAGGGTCACAATGTCCTGACATATCCTGACTAGTGTGGGCCTAGGTCCAGATGGCTTTGTTTGTATCCGTGGTTCACTGGAGCAAGAGTGCTTGGGCAGGGAGCCAAGCAAGTGATCTGACCATTGGAACCTGGTTGTCGTTCTTTACTCTTGCGGAACATAATCTAGTCAAAGTTTCCGTCTGAATGTTCTGGGACCCTCTCTCTCTCTCTCTCTATCCGTGAGTATCAATCAGGATGTGGATTGCTAGAAGAGTGCTTAGCATCTGAGGTTCGACTTCCATGTTCAGACTCAGGTCGAGCCTTCCTATTGAATCAAGCAAGCCAAGCGGGCTATTCAGGCTTGACCAGCTATAACCAGTTGCTGGTTTTGTGGCGACCACAAATGGTGCATAACAAGATCTGTAATCCCAGAATCCAGTGCTTGGACTTCGTTGTTTGTTGCCATTGGCCCAACCGTTGCAGCACGGCTTTTTTTTCCTTCTGTTTGAATGAAACCGTCGCCAGATTGGACGCAGGCGGTGTTGGGGATGCCGCCGGATCCTCTGCGAGCCGACGTTCGTGGGTACCACGGTCTCATCCCATGTCCGAGCAGCAGTGAGCTGGGCCACCTCCAAGATTTCTCACCTGGACCCAAAAGAGGCAGCTTTGAGAGAACTCTGGACATTCGGAATTTCAGTCTTGTTTTCCGGTTCTGCAGTCAGTTGTTGCGTTTGGTTCCAAGTCCACATTTCTGGGCCATTGTAAATAGGTGCGGGCTGTTCCCCTTGGCACGGCTTGTGAATTAATGCAGACACCTGCCGTGCCACGGCCACGGGGACAGACTTGATAGGCGACGCAAAGGTAGTTGTCTCTGTTCCCCGCCATCCAGAGAAAGGCTTCTGTTGCGGAGCAGATGTGCTGGAAACTAAGCAATCTTCTCTGGATGACTAAGAGGATCAATCATGAAAGGACATTGCATAATGCATGCACTTTCATTGTGTGATAGCTTAATTTTGAACTCAGGTGGCTCTGTTCAATGTCTACTTTTTTATCTAAGTAAAGATCATTGTATTCTTTTGAATCTGCAAATGCAAGGCTTTTGGCAATCCATGTCTCAGCCCGTTCCGGATTCTCCCTTCCGTAGATGGGTTCAAAATGCTTCAAGGAGATGCTTTCCCTGCGCCACGCTTCAACGTGAGTTTTACCAGCTCTCACATTTGCTGCAAGAGCAACAGCCCTTCACTGGTGCTTGGCATATTTGGTATTCCCATTTTTCCATATTTTTCCCTTGGCTCTTGTCACTCCCTTTGTTTAACCATATGTATAAACACATAGAGCTGCGAAAGAGGAGTTGGCTCCTCCAGATTTGTTCGTCCATCATGTCACACTATGGGCTTGAGCCTAGGATGCCCAGGATGCTAGATTCCTGCTAGATAACATGTCCGCACCAGAGCATCTCATGGATCGCGGTCAAGTGTGGCAAGTGCCAGTGACTACACCTCAGAATGTGATCAAGATGAAATACATGATTTCATTATCAAAAAACAGTTTGAGAATTGAGGATTGATTCCGCAGATAATCAAATAATTCGATGGTGCCTTCTTAACCATCTGTTGCAAGAGATAGAGCTCCTTGGCCACTCTTTTCCGTTAGAGGGAGACCATGGAGACCGGGTGGCTATGGGTGGCTGAGGTCTGGTTGACATCATGTCCTGTGGCGAGGCTGTGCCGGCTGTGCCCCAAGTCGTTGTGGTCACAGCAACTTTCGCTGTGCTGCTTGTTATTTCTTGGTAGTTCGCACCAGACTAAGTGTCCTGAACAAATGAACACCTGTTCATTTGATGCTTGCAATATCTTGCAATAGCCTCTCTGGCTCAGGTCGTGAGTGTTGTCAGTGCACCTGTGAATGATGTGTCTTGCCTGCTGGATTTGGGCGAATCTGAGCTTTGACATTTTACTTTTCGAAGAAGGAAACTTCAAGGCTCAGCGCGGAGCAGTGGCATAGGTTTGGCTTGTGACTCGAGTGGCCCTCACAACATTTTCAAGATTATGAACCCTGAACATTTCTTTGAAATTCAGCGGTTGCCTTGGGCTATCCTACCACTGTTTGAATTTTGCCTGATGATGTGACAAGATCATGGTTTGGTGACCAGCTTGGTGCATGAAAGTTGCACCCGAATAACCGGGAATGACTGGGAATATTATTTTGCTGTTTAATCAAAACATTTTACAATAGCCAACATGCGCAACATATTCTGAATCTCCTGCCAGGGACTTGCAGAATCAGCGAATCCAAGACATTGCCTCGGAGGTCGGTTATGGAACTGTGCCGTCAGGGTGTTTTTCTGTTCGGGCAAAGGTTCTCGTCATCTGTGACTTTTTGCTTCAATAGTGTGTAAGCTGTGGATGCAGTGGTGATAGAAGATCCCTGTACCTGGTTCCCTCACAGTTCGATTGCTTGCGTTGTGCACTGCTCCCTCCGTTCCAGTCACCGGCAGGTTCTGAGGCTGCGCCTAGTTCACTCCCAGTACAAGCAGCTTGAGGAGCAGCGGGAAATGTATAGACAGGTTCACCGGAAGAAAACTAGCAAAAATGCATCCACGCAATTTCCCACATTGCATTGCATATACAAAAAATACACATAAAGCTGTCTATTTTAATGTATATATATATATTATAAGAAACACACAAAAATAATGATAATTAATGATGATAATAAATAAATATATATATATATAGAGGATACACGCAATATATCTATATATACATAATATATTTATATACCAAATCAATATATATATATATATATGTATGTATGTATGTACATACTTTCTATATACACATACTATATACTATAATATATATATATATTGAAATATACATACTATATCTTTCTGTACATATTATATATATATATATATGTGCATAATATATATGTACATACTCTATAAATATAAATATATTTTCATACTGTATATATACATACTACAAATACATACTATATATACACAATAAATTATTTGTAAATAGAATATATACTTACTAATATATATATACATACATACTATTTATATACAAACAGTTCATATACATAGTATATAACTTGTATCTGTACATAAAAATATTATTTATGCATAACCTATATACATACATAATGTGTATATACACAATATATATATAACATATATATATATACAGTATGCATACCATATATATATATGTATAATATACATACACATAATATATAAAGACATGATATTTAGATAATATATATAGGTAATACATATGTACATATATATATATACATACATATATATATATACATATATAGATACAGAATACGCACACACACATATATATATAGATACATAATATATATATATAGACATTATTTTTATATTTATATAGACATAATATATATAGCCAATATATATCTATATATACATGTACATTTTTTTATGTGTACATAGTTGAGAAAACACACATGAAATCAACATCCTTCCAGGTTGGTATTGTCACTCTCGTTTTGCCATGCGGCTACTTACTTTTGGCTCAAGCACTGCCTAATCCGGCTGTGTTAGGGTGATTTAGCTGGTTAACAGCCTCAGCTTACGATAAGCTGCTTCATAATCTCGTGGTTCCCAAAGCCTGAGCCCCTTTGGTAGTCACAACCCCGCCGCCTGTGTCATTAACTTCTCAGATAGGCCCATAATCGAGTTGCGAGGGTTTAGAGCTTGTTTATCCCACAGACGTGTCAGCTAGACCAAGCCAGGTCTTGCCAACTGAAGCCAGCAAAGCACTTTCCAAGGACCGTGTTTTTGCCGGGCCGGGGGTTTTGCTTTTCAGCAACACCGGCCAGATCCAGCAGTTTACCAACCTCCATAGTCGGGTGCCCAGTACTTGCATTCGCTTGTTGAGACTAAGCCCCACATAACCGAATCATCTCAGATCGTTGTGTTTGCATTGGAATGACCTAGCCAAAATTGCTTGTCCCTGAAACACACTAGCAATTTTCCTGTGCAATTGTCAAAGACCACAGTGATCTCAATCAAATTTCGAATCCAAGAGTGAGAAGAACTTGATAGGTGTATTTTACCGATCTCCTTGTGTATCCAAAGGATTGCACTTAGTGAGAACTCAAGTTCGTCCAGTGAAAATCGTATCCAATCCAAAAAGGTCCGTTGGAACAGCCTGACATCGATTGCGTGTTTGGGTCGAAGTGGATAGTGGATAGCTAGCCTTTGTTTCACCGCAACCGCGTCTCGTTGTTTCACCGCAAGACTGCAAGGGTTTCACTGCGTTCATGAGAGCGGGGCCCTCTGACTATCGTCGTCGTTCAAGGTCGCCAGTGAGACCTGAAGGGGACGTTGGAGCGCGCCTGAACGAGGCCTCTGACCAGTACTTGCGGTTGATTGCAGAAGGGCGGGCAGGTCGAAGATTTCAGAGTCATAGGAAACCCTCATTCTGACCATCATCGAGTATTATCTTCATCTTCTTGAGTTAGCAATTACTGCTTCGGGAGGGAAATTACTTGAGATGTAAGTGGCAGGTGGAGGATATCTAAAGCACTGGTAAATTTGCGAACAGACTTCCTCTTAGGAGTGAACCAATCATTCTGGGCACTGACAGTGATCTTGAGAGCGAGAACGCTGAAAGTGTTCATCCTCCACAATCAGAGGACGAGGAATTGGAGCAGGGAACTGAGGATCCAATTGATCCGAGGGCGGTACCTCCTTGGCGCAGGCCACCGGAGCCAGATCATCCGCCTCCGAGAAATCTTGAGTCTTCAGCTTCAGCATCATCAACTGCACCGGAACCGATTGCATCTTCTTCAGCAGTAACTTCAAGCGGGTCACACAGCTTTATCTTGCCAAAGGCGACGGGTGGAAGGCCAGTGTTTTCTCGAAGGGTTACATTTTCTGGGGAATCAAGTGCAGGTGCAACAGTTTCTGGGGAATCCCGTGCAGCAGTTTCTGGGGAATCCCGCGCAAGTGCAAAAGCAGTTGATTTGATTGCAGCTCCATCAACGCCACCAAAGGTGTCACCAAAAGTTTCGCAAGACTTGCCAAGCCGCCAATTTTGAAACCGAGACCAAAGGTCCGTACAGTTTCAAATCCAGTGCCACCTAAGCAGAACCAAAGGTTGCAAAAGCCACAGCATCCGCTGCCATTGTTCTTGCAAAACCTTCATTCGCGAGCTCAGCAAAATCTTCAAGGGCAACACCAATAATCATGATTGATTCAGGTGTGGGGGAGAGAGAGTGCATCAGTTCCGGGGGGCACCAACATTGAATTTCAGCCATTCATTGTTCGACAATCGCTCATTGACAGGAATTGTTCCGTCTTTACACCTCAGGGTCAGTATCTCTTGCCACAAAGACAGTTGAGATTTGGTCGCAGCATCATCTCGATTGATTATCACAACGTCCTGGACAAACATCCGATTTCCAACAAAGGATTCTGTATCCGGTTGACGGTGATCACCAGATTCGACAAGAAAATCGACTTGCGATCCAGCGACTGAAGGATCTTGGCTTGGCAGTGATTGTCATAAGTTTCGTTCATACAGATTGGAGGAAACGTTCAGTTGTGGCATCTTGCACTACTTTGCCGATGGATAAGATCGTTATCACGCAAACTGGGGACGGAACAGGTTGGGGTGGAAAACTGGACGGTCTCAGTATCCTTTGCTCACCTTCAGAGGAAACCAGCTTGATCCACATTGACGACAAGGCTTCCATTTGTTCGGAGTTTCGGCAAGCTCGTGGTCGACACTTTGTCACTTGTCACATCAAATATCCTGGAAAGCTTGCAGTAATTGAGCAGGATTCAAAATTTCAGACAGCAAAATTCTCAGAGGGTTGAGTTGCCGAAATTCAAAAAATGAAACTAAACAAAATTTGAATAGTTTGTTTGGATGTTTTCTTTGGAGATTCGCGACGCCCAACAAAATTTCAAACAGGCGATTTTGTTTCGATTTTTCTATGGCAAAAACAACGACGTTCAACGCAATGTAGACAAATCATTAGTTTGAGCTTTTGGGTTTCTCGAGAAATAAATACTTTGTGAAAAGCATATCAAAACAAAGGAAACCAAAAAAACAACCTCAAACACACTTTTGCGGAAGGTTCAAAAAATTGTTGAAATTGTCGAGTGTGTGGCAGTTCAAAGCAAAATTTCAGTTAGTTTACGTAGGCAAACGAGAAAGGGAAAACGGCAGTGGTCAAATAACGAAAAAATCATCATAGATATTGCAAATATAATCTTATACGTATAGCATTTCCCTCACTGAATATGCAGGATTTGATGTGTAATATGTGCATATGTAAGTTTAGTCTTGTGTATAATATCAAATGATGAAACATGTATGCATATGGTAATGCATGCATATTATGTGTGCATTTGTGTCTCTCTGCATCTGTGTGTATGCATGTATACGTGCACACCTGCAAAATATTGAACATATAAGGTGAACACATATACATGCATGCTAGTCTTCCCAGTGATCTTTACCAGCATTTCACGTATTTTCCATTAGTTTGCATTGTTTCCTCCCCAGGGACAACTCAAAACTGCAGTCGACAAACTTCAGCAAACATCGGACAAGGCCGGCGCGATGGTGTGTTGATAGTCCATAAGAAGGGATGCGCTTCAGCAGCAAAACAATTTACCGAGTTACTTCAAGGTGCTGTTTGGTCTCGCACGGTTCACTTCCTACCTGTGCCCAGAACACCATATTATGTTTTTTGTTTGCCGCTGCTACCATGAAATAGTGCAGATTCACTTTCTATTTCTTTTGGAACCCGTGTATGTGTATGTGTGCGTTTTTGTGTCTCGAGGTGTTGGGGGGTGTGAACAACAAAATAGATATATACACATACACTTGCACATACCCTGGCATACATACACGAATGTGCACAGACAAACAACGAGTTATATGCACATTGGACATTTGTTTAGACTCATCGTCCAGGTACTGCCCTTTTCGATTTGCCAACTCACTCTCCTTCTGCACTTTCTTGCTCTTCTTCTGGCCCTCCTTGATTTGATATTTTCCATTGAAAGCCAACCTCCTGGCAACATGCCCGTTCGAAGCTGATCACCCCAGTGCAGAACTTTTTGGATGCTGCGAAGGGCATGCCTGGAAAAAGAATCCAGATCTTCCTGGTTTTTGAGGGCTGGTGGGTCTTCCGCCGCTGTCATCCTTGCAGGTTTTCCAATTCTCACAGTACTTGGAACAAGGTGCGGCGCTTTGAATACCCAAATGCCATCGCTGTTGTTAGCCATTTTGCGGTTGATTTCTTCCTGTAACCCTGAATTTATTTGCAGGGTTGTTGTCATACAAACAAGAATCATCGTCGCCACCATCGTGATCATAATTTTCACCTGCACGGTAATTGGAATCAATGTGGATGAGAGTCGGTAGTCGCTGCAGCTCAGCGAATACGAAGAAACAATGTAGACCCTGAGGGTACATCTACAGCATTCTAACACAATAGAAGATTCAACAAGTCCAGTGGCAACCATGGCAGTCCAGTTAATAAAAAACCACACATCCAGAAACCAAGTGGTTCCACGTTTTTGCCGGCCCTGATTGCCAAGGCTTGAGGCCTGGCGGAAGCATCGGCACGCCTGGGGCCCCAAAGTCCACCCATGGGGATGGATCAACCTCATATTTGGGGAAGCGAACATCCGTTAACAACATTTACAGCATGCATTCTGTTTCATGATTTTTCATTATTTTCATTCTGTTTCATTATTTCTCATTATGTTTCACAATGTTTTATTATGTTACATTACTTTTCATCATGCTTCATTATTTTTCATTCTGTTTCATTATTTCTCATTATGTTTCATAATGTTTTATTATGTTACGTTACATTATATTTCATGATTTTTCATTATTTTCATTCTGCTTCATTATTTCTCATTATGTTTCATAATGTTCTATTATGTTACATCACGTTTCAGGATTTTTCATTATTGTTCATTCTGTTTCATTATTTCTCATTTTGTTTCATAATGTTCTATTATGTTACATCACTTTGCATGATTTTTCATTATTTTCATTCTGTTTCATTATTTATCATTATGTTTCATCATGGTTTCTTATGTTACATTACTTTTCATCATGTTTCATTATTTTTCATTCTGTTTCATTATTTCTGATTAATTTTCAAAATGTCCTATTATGTTACATCACTTTTCATGATTTTTCATTATTTTCATTCTTTCATTATTTCTCATTATATTTCATAATGTTCTATTATGTTACATCACTTTTCATGATTTTTCATTATTTTCATTTTGTTTCATTATTTATCATATGTTTCATAATGTTTTCTCATGTTACATTACTTTTCATCATGTTTCATTATTTTTCATTCTGTTTCATTATTTCTCATTAAGTCTCATAATGTTTTATTATGTTACATTACTTTTCATCATGCTTCATTATTTTTCATTCTGTTTCATTATTTCTCATTATGTTTCATAATGTTTGATTATGTTACGTTACATTATACTTCATGATTTTTCATTATTTTCATTCTGTTTCATTATTTCTCATTATGTTTCATAATGTTCTATTATGTTGCATCACTTTTCATGATTTTTCATTATTTTCATTCTGTTTCATTATTTGTCATTATGTTTCATAATGTTTTCTGATGTTACATTATTTTTCATCATTTTTCATTATTGTTCATTCTGTTTCATTATTTCTCATTATGTTTCATAATGTTCTATTATGTTACATCACGTTTCAGGATTTTTCATTATTGTTCATTCTGTTTCATTAGTTCTCATTATGTTTCATAATGTTTTCTTATGTTGCATTACTTTTCATCGTGTTTCATTATTTTTCATTCTGTTTCATTATTTCTCATTATGTTTCATAATGTTTTATTATGTTACATTACTTTTCATCATGTTTCATTATTTTTCATTCTGTTTCATTATTTCTCATTATGTTTCATAATGTTTTATTATGTTACGTTACATTATATTTCATGATTTTTCATTATTTTCATTCTGTTTCATTATTTATCATTATAATTCATAATGTTTTCTTATGTTACATTACTTTTCATCATGTTTCATTATTTTTCATTCTGTTTCATTAGTTCTCATTATGTCTCATAATGTTCTTTTATGTTACATCACTTTTCAGGATTTTTCATTATTGTTCATTCTGTTTCATTAGTTCTCATTATGTTTCATAATGTTTTCTTATGTTACATTACTTTTCATCATGTTTCATTATTTTCATTCTGTTTCATTATTTCTCATTATGTTTATAATGTTCTATCATGTTACATTAATTTTTATTATTTTTCAATCTGTTTTATTATTTTGCATGATGTTTCATAATGTTTTATTCTGCTTCAGTATTTTTCATGATTTTTCTTATTTTCACACATCATTCTTCATAATTTATAATGTTTTAGTATGTTACATTATGTTTCTTTTTTTTGATGTTTCGTAATGTTTTATTATGCTACATTATGTTTCATTACTTTTCATTATGTTTCATAGTGTTTGAGTATGTTACATAATGTGTCATTTTTTCATGATGTTTTATAATGTTTTATTATGTTACATTATGTTTCATTTTTTTAATTTTCTGTTTCATTATTTTTCATTCTTTTTCATTATGTTTCATGATGTTTTTTTGTTACATTATGTCGCGTTATTTTTCTTTCTGTTTCATTCTGTTGCAAAAATGTTTCATTATTTTTCATTATTTTGTTTCTGTCTCATTATGTTCCATTATGTTTTTTGTTACATTACATTTCATCTGCTGCGTTATTTTTCATTACGTTTCATAATGTTTTTTTGTTTCATTTTTTTTCATCATTTTTCATGCTGTTTGATTATTTTTCATTATTTTCCAAAATGTTTTATTATGTTTCATTATGTTTCATTTTTTCATTCTGTTTGATTATTTTCATTCTGTTTCAAAATTTTTCAGTATGTTTCATAAGCTTTGAGTATGTTACGTTATGCTTCATTTTTTAAAAAATCTGTTTCATTATTTCTCATTATGTTTCATAATGTTTTATTATGTTACATCACTTTTCAGGATTTTTCATTATTGTTCATTCGGTTTCATTATTCTCATTATGTTCCATAATGTTTTCTTATGTTACATTACTTTTCATCATGTTTCATTATTTTTCATTCTGTTTCATTATTTTTCATTATGTTTCATAATGTTTTAGGATGTTGCATTATGTTTCATGATTTTTGATGATGTTTCATAATGTTTTATTATGTTACATTATGTTTCATTATTTTTCATTATCTTTCATACTGTTTTAGTATGTTACCTTATGTTTTATTATTTTTCATGATATTTTATAATGTTTTAGTATTTTACATTATATTTCATTATTTTCATGATATTTTATAATGTTTTAGCATGTTAGATTATGTTCCATTATTTTTCATGATGTTTTATAATGTTTTAGTATGTTAGATCATGTTTTATTAAAAACATTCGGTTTCATTATTTTTCAGTACGTTTCATAATGTTTTATTATGTTACATTATGTTACGTACGTTTCGTTCTGTTTCATTCTGTTTCATTCTGTTTCATGATGTTTCATTTCATTCTTTTCATTATGTTTCATTATTCACGTCGCTTCGCGACGGCAACCGCCCGCACCGCATCGTTGGGCTCTTCTACTTGAGTTCTCTTCTATTGCCGTCGCTCCGCGACAAGAACCCCTGTGCGGCCGCCACGGTTTGAACGATGTTGTTCTCACACCTTCGCGACCGCTCGTAACTGCCAATGATGTCGGCCATTGACACCAAAAACATCCGAAAGTACTGATTGTCGGAAAAAAAAACGCGAAGAATTTGATAGCCATGTATAGCGGACCAACGCAGTTCAAAAAATAACGAAAAACATGAAAAACGGCGAAATTGCTGTTATTTACAGTGTTTTTGCGCGGTGAGAAGCAGAAACCACTGCAAATACCATGGTTTTTGAGGGTCAGGTGGCCAAAAACACTGTAATTTACAGTGTTTTTTTAACCAACGTCCAAAAACACTGGTATTTACGATGTTTTCATTCACACCGTAACATAAAACAACGTAATTTACGAGGTTTTTGGAAGTTTTGAAGCTAGCCGTCAAGCATGCAGAAAACAGAAAAACACTGTAAAAACCAGTGTTTCTGCTATCACAAAACGACGAAAATCAGTCCGAAAACGGGTCCAAAAACTCAAAAATCCGCCTCCGGGCCAGGCCACCTGCGGAACCGCAAAAAAAGATGTTGCAAACCAAAAAATTGAGGTCAAAAAGTTGAAAAACACGGGTTTTTTTCACTTTTCGCTTGCCGATTTTGGATGGGCGCGTTCACGAACAGGTGTCTTCCGTACTGTTTTTTACAGTGTTTTTTGAAGGCGAGCGTCACGACCTATCAAAAACAGGAGGTTTTGGCCGAAAAATGCCCCCCCCCCAGGTAAACCTGTAACCTTTTACGAGTGCCATCCGGACGATCACGCCCCAGCACCTTCGGTGCGGGCGGATTTTTCATTAGTTTTCATTTTGTTTCATTATGTTTCATTATGTTGCATCATGTTGCAATATTTCGTATTACCTTGTTGAAACGCTTAGCTGCCATACCTGTCGATTTGCGCAGCATCGCAAAATGCGGTTGGGAGGAGGTGTAACATGCTTGTATTTGGCGTTCTTCAGGCTAAACTGTTTTTCCACGAGGCATTGTCAGAAGTATCTCCATCTTGCCGTGCCTGCTGGGTATTTGCACTTCGGATTCCTTCTTTGTGCCCCTGGAATCCCTGGAATGAACCATGATGCAAATCATGACTTTGCGCAGTGGCTCTGAACCCACTGTGAAGAGTATCATCAAAATGCGTTGTCTGAGTTCCGGCACTTGTAGAATGTTTTAAAGGACGGAATCCTCTCTCGAACGCATGGCATTTTGCAAGCAAGGGTGTTCTTCAGGCTAAACTGTTTTTCCACGAGGCATTCTCAGAAGTATCTCCATCTTGGCGTGCCTGCTGGGTATTTGCACTTCGGATTCCTTCTTTGTGCCCCTGGAATCCCTGGAATGAACCATGATGCAAATCATGACTTTGCGCAGTGGCTCTGAACCCACTGTGAAGAGTATCATCAGAATGCGTTGTCTGAGTTCCGGCACTTGTAGAATGTTTTAAAGGACGGAATCCTCTCTCGAACGCATCGCATTTTGCAAGCAAGGGTGTTCTTCAGGCTAAACTGTTTTTCCACGAGGCATTGTCAGAAGTATCTCCATCTTGGCGTGCCTGCTGGGTATTTGCACTTCGGATTCCTTCTTTGTGCCCCTGGAATCCCTGGAATGAACCATGATGCAAATCATGACTTTGCGCAGTGGCTCTGAACCCACTGTGAAGAGTATCATCAGAATGCGTTGTCTGAGTTCCGGCACTTGTATAATGTTTTAAAGGACGGAATCCTCTCTCGAACGCATGGCATTTTGCAAGCAAGGGTGTTCTTCAGGCTAAACTGTTTTTCCACGAGGCATTCTCAGAAGTATCTCCATCTTGGCGTGCCTGCTGGGTATTTGCACTTCGGATTCCTTCTTTGTGCCCCTGGAATCCCTGGAATGAACCATGATGCAAATAATGACTTTGCGCAGTGGCTCTGAAGCCACTGTGAAGAGTATCATCAGAATGCGTTGTCTGAGTTCCGGCACTTGTAGAATGTTTTAAAGGACGGAATCCTCTCTCGAACGCATCGCATTTTGCAAGCAAGGGTGTTCTTCAGGCTAAACTGTTTTTCCATGAGGCATTCTCAGAAGTATCTCCATCTTGGCGTGCCTGCTGGGTATTTGCACTTCGGATTCCTTCTTTGTGCCCCTGGAATCCCTGGAATGAACCATGATGCAAATCATGACTTTGCGCAGTGGCTCTGAACCCTGAAGAGTATTATCAGAATGCGTTGTCTGAGCTTTGGTATTTGAATGCATTGGACTCTTGATCTATATCCTTCACCTTTGTTCTATTCTTCTGTCTTAGTCCTCTTTTGTAGCTCCAGCCCAACACCTTGATGGTTGTCCCAGGCTAAACATTGAAAGGTCCCAAAGCTGGGAACGAGTTTGAGCTGAGGCTTGGAGGTTCCTTCTCCGGTGTGGAAGTCGAGAATCTGCTTGGCTTGATGGAATGCCTGCCAAGACCTTGGGGCCCTGCTTCGGGCATTGACAAAACATCCCTTGCTGTTCCCACATCTGATCCTTCATCTGCCCAGGTGTGTGGTGTGCAATGCCCCAGTTGTTTCAAAGAAGCAGGAAGATCTCCTTGCAGCGACGAAATGGTTGCTTCAGGCTCGTGGTTTGTTTGCATAACTCACCTCCTTGCCCCAAACTCTTGATGCTTCCTATCAGTAGTTCCTGCTGTATTTAACCCTCTGGGAATCAAACATGGCCATGTATAGATGATTTATCGATTGAAACTCCTTTAACAAATGGAAAAAGAGTATATTCAAAAGAGGATATTCAATTGCCATGTTTCATTCCCTTGCAGGATGCGGATGCCTTGATGCGGCGCCTCTCTGAACTACCAGCAGCGCCCAGCATGCAGTCGCGGAGGTGCTAAATGTTGAATGACAGCCATGACAGATCATGACAGCAAGTGCATGACGTTCAGCTGATGTTCTAAATATTGGATACACCGTGGGCATCTAAGTTATGGATGTCTAAGATTTTGGAATGGATCTAAGTCGGAATGTAACAGAAAAAAGACGCAAGGATTTGACCATCGAACATGGGGTCAATGCAAACGAGGATGGTTTGGGTCAAAAAACTGAGCAAAAGTTGGATGGCCCGAAAAGATGGCTGTGGGTCCCCAGATTCTAAAAGATGTGCCCGGTGCTTGTGCCGATTTGGCTATTCGTTCGGTACAAAAAGATGTAGATGCGGGCACCATTCCATCGGCAGACGCTCCTCATTCCATTAGGTGAACAGGATCAAGCATTTCTTTCCCTTTGGTGGGCAGGTTAGCTCCTTACCTTTTGAGTTGCGATAGCAGCTGGCGTGGGCAACTCAACGAGGTGCACCGTGTTGAGGGTCGACCAGCAGGGAGTAGGTGGCATCACTGGAGTTGCCTTCCAGATTCTTTTTTTCAGCATATTTTCAGCATATCTGAGCATGATTTGTTTGTGAAGATGGCTATCTCTCGAACGAGACTATAGATTTGCTTCAACTGATGCTGATGTTCGAAAGCAAAATGGATCATCCCTGCTGGCTGCGGCGAGCCAGGCTGGCCAGTGCTATGAAGCTCTGAGGTCGTGGTTGTGATGCGCATAGTAGTTCTGCGAGACTTTTCATAAAGATTTGCTCCTTGATAATGGGTCGAATTCACGGGTATGCAGAAATGATAAAAAACACATCTGCACATGCGGCTGAGGTCCTGCTACTACCAGTTCTCCCTGGTCAGCAGTCCAATGGAGGCGCGAAAAAAGGTTTCTCATTGGGAGCGGCTAGGCAAAAACGGTTCAAAAACGGCACGCTTGTCATCGCAAACGACCCATGTTGGATGTCATCCGATACTGTGAGAGCCCCAGTTGTGAGGCTAATGCAGCCCAGTTGCAACGCCAGGCCCGGTGACCTTTCACAGGTCTGAAAAGTAGGTGAGCATCATACAGCCATATAGATCCATATCATCATTTATATACATCCAAGTGAATGACCGTTTGAACCAAAGATTTTGGTCATTTTTGGGACCCCAAACTTGATCAAAGAATCACAGAATGTTGCCCGCAGGAGCAACTTCTCTCGGAGCTTAGCAAAGACGATGGAGGCCTTGATGTGGCCAAGTTTGGGGTCAGCATTTTATGCCCCGAAATCATGGAGATGGTCTCACCTACAATGGACGATACAACCAACAAGGCTCCGGGATGAAACATACCCAGCATGTAGACATCCTTAATTTAGCACTTATTTGAAGTTGGCTGATATTTGTTTAAGGCTTATGGATCAGGTTTCAGCGAAGGTGTGAGGTGTAAACCTTGGGGAATGCCGATTTCCAAGAAGTTGTGCATTGCCCCAGGTGAGCCAGGATCCCTCAGTGCGTGCCAATCTCAGGGCCGCAGCAGAACCACTGCTGGGTGATTTGGTTCAATGATTGGCAAGGGTATTCCACAATCAAAGCACCTACATGGGGCGCATTAGCATTGCTGAGGCCAACTAAGCCCTTTGCCTTTCGTCCGTGCAGTTTGAAACGATCGTTGGGGACCTGGTCTATCTGTTGTCTCATTGACTTCAGATTGGGCCTGAAGGTAGTCCACCGGAGGAATGAGGCAGCAAGCTACTGGCCAGGCTTTTTTTGTTTTTGTCAACGTACTTAATTCGACATCTGCCTACTGAGTCTCAGGAGCTCAGTCCTTGCGATGTCCAAGAAAGCATGTCAGTTGCTAACATGTGATGGAAGCTGGTCTAGCTGTGAGGTCTTCTGTGCAATCGACGTCCAGTGCCGGTAGCCGTCGTTCGCAATCACCAGCTGATCGGGTGCGCTTCCGCTGACGCATGAGGGAAGTCAAGCAACTAGAATTTCTTTACTAGTCAGAGGTACTTAGATTATTTGTATTAGTGGTGCTCCTTTTGAGCATTCAGAGCACTTTAGGAGGATTCAGAGTGCTCCCAATCCATGTGGCAGGTTGCTCGAATGGCAAATGGCATAAAAGTGGGAGGCCAACGGGCGACCACTGTGGCGGTGACTGACCTTGTTCAAGCAGGATCTATTGGTGTTTCAGGCTCCTAAGGTGTTCCATCCCCTACGACGTTTGATGGGCTGTGCTCTCAACTTTCCAAAGACACATGCAGACGCACATGCGCACTCCATATGCCATCTTATCTCATTCCTGAAATTGCACGCATACCAAGAAGCCTGAGCCAGCCTTGTCCAGATCAGTACGGTGATAAAAGGGCTAGGAACATTTTTAGTATGCACTTGGAATGACTCGGAAGCTACAGAAATGCCAACAGCCACTTCTTCTGCTTGCTATTGGTATCCTTGTGTATCAAATTTGGGTATCTGTACAGCCACTGAAATTTGTTGAATCCTACGAGCTTGTTTTCCCCTTGACCTTGCTGCCAGTGACATGATACACTTGTGTTTCTTGATGTCATGATTTAAATTGGGGAATGGTCACCTGCTGATGCCTTTATAAGTTTCATTCGAGCTATTTCAAGGTGTCCCCAGTACGGTGTACCCTTTTGGCCTAATCTGATGAAATCTGCAGGTGCTGTTTCTGTGGCCCGAAGGGCCTCGCGAGAGATTCGGGAGGTGCTGCATGATCAGCATGGGAGTTCTTCAGCAGATGTCAATAGGAAATGTGAGAAGCGTATTCAAAAAAAACATGGTTTTTGCATGTTTTTGCAATGGGGCATCGAAGTACTGTAGTTTGAGTTTCCACATGTTTCCAACTGGAAGGTTGGATTTCGAATGATCTTCTCAATCCGTGTTTTCACAAATGTTGCGTTGACATACTCTTGAAAGACCACACAGTGACATGGATGCTTGAAGCCTCAGCAGAGCAGGCATCAATCAAAAGTCCCTTGGGTCGCCAAAGCCTCAGATGGCATCCTGCGGCTGTGGGTTGGGCTTTGCTGTGCTAATGCCAAGGCCTGAGCGATAGATCCCGTGCGGTTTGGAGCTCGATGGTTATTGAGTGATGGCAGCTGTGGTGTTGCTAGAAGAATTTTCTCGTCGAACAGTTTTTGGCCCCTCTGGTCAAATACACAATTTCCGGCTCACGCTGGAATTTCACTCCACAAACCGGGTCTCACCTGCGTGGTTTGTTTTTTTGATCAGCTCAATTTATTTAGTAGGGTAGGACTAGCAGCCTGCACTGTGAAGTGCCGGAGACTTGGAAGCACTCGAGGCGATTCCGTACATGCGCAGAAGATTTGAAGCGAAAAATTATCCCTCCTGTAATCAGCGGTTCAATGCAAAAGGGGGATACATTCAGGAAGAGATGGCGGCCTCCATGACAGTGAAATCAGCGACTCGCGTTGCTCAAGGACACAAAATGTTTGGTGGCCTACGCTTGACGTTGATGTTGCATGCTCACTCTTTATTAGAGAGCACGTTGGAACGCCTGACTCGAAAGTCAAAGGCATACTAGTCCCTTTTTCATTTGGGATAAGCTCGAGCTGCTTGTTTGGTCAGACAATGAAAACAAGCATCATAGACTGTCTTATTGTCGCAGACGATGCAGGAATGCTGAAGCGCTGTGAGTTTACTGCGAGGACGGAGAAAATGTTTATGGAGTTTCACGCCAAAAACGAGCCGGAAAGCTCTGGGTTTTACGTGTGCGGTGATTGAAATAGATCTTAGTTCCCACTAATGGGTCATTTTGTGTTGCGGTGTGGCTTAAGAAACCAGGGTGATGCAGGAGCCTGGGCAACACCCAGACCATTTTTGCGGCTTACCTGCCAGATGTCACTGAGTTCAAGAAGTTGCCAGTAGTCCCATGGCTGCCTTGGATTGACACGGGAAGGTCCTGTTCCAACTTGGACTTGTCGCTGCTCGAGTTCAAAATATTGAGATCTACGCAAGACTTTCACGGTGACAATCACAATCAAAATTTGAAGACAAAACTTGTGCTGATGGCTTTGTGGAATGTGGAATGAAACTATGGGATGGGATGCTGGTGACCATTGAATGAACATGATCATGTAGAAAAACGGCGAAGAGACAATGAAGACGGAACGGTATGAAAATGGAAAACAATGGACAACAGAACATTACAAAGAGAACCAGTCACCGAAGTTTGTTGATTAATCACCATTGGTTAATGGAACACTAACCACCATTAATGGGGTAATTGATTTTACGGCTGGTATGCAGGCGACATCGTCAGTGGCGCTGTCCAGGTCTATTGGCTTTCTGGGCTCACCTGCACTGACGAGAACTTCTCACAGAAAGCTGGCGCGTTTCAAGCAGCTTGCGATAACCAGGTGCAATCCACTGGGCTTCACCAGTTTCATTTACTGACTGTTTGATACTGTTTTTGGGTAGTGATGTTTTGGTGTCGATGGGCGCTGAGACAGCCAAAGAGGTCCTGCAAGTTCTGAACTGGAACCCACGCAGCATAGCTTTGAAGGAATTTGAGTATTGAAAATATGAATTGATGAGGAACCTGTGCCACTTGCCATTGTGCAACGTTCCCTGATGAGGGACGTCAGCTCAAACGGCTCAGGTGGTATTGGTGATGCCTGATACCTCACCACGGGGTGATGGTGTGCCAGATGAGGAGTCTGGACGGTTTTCACATGCATGAGCCGTTGGTTTTTCCCATCAAGAGACTCATGATTGTTCTGAAGCCAACGTGCAGGATCCACACACCTATGACTTTGGTATTGGAGCTGGGTTTTACTTGAATGCCACCACTGACAAGTACAAGACCCACTACAATATGCTTCTCGGAGGAAATATGAAGGTGCTTTAAGGGAAGCTTGCTTGCGCATGGAGTCAGCTGTTCTCTCAAGCTGAGTGGTACTCAATTTTCGATACCCCGATGGCGCGACCACATTCCAAACATGCGATGTGACCCTGGTGCAGCAGCAGTATGCAAAATCCGGTAGGTATGACTTCGTTGTGAAAGAGCTACCGGCCCTGGTGGAGGCCAGGTGATCAACCAGGGCTGACTACCGATTCAATTGCTGATTCATTTTGATTTTACTGTGCATCTCAACTAATATGCAGCCTTTGTGTCATGTAAGATATGGAAGAGGGTTTTTTGTGATAAACTCGATATATCAAGGGTGTTCTTTCCAAACACATTTCCTACACACTTTGTCTGTTCAGCACAATGTGCAGCATTGCATTTTCACTTCTTGCAGGCGAATTTGCCTGTGACAGATAAGCGGGCTATCTCTGGCCATTCCATGGGTGGGCATGGTGCTTTGACCATTGGCCTGAAGAATCCTGAGAGGCAACCCGGTCAGACATACACACACACACACTCAAGAGATACTCAATCCCGCTTTTGGTTTGCTCTGAAAGAATGTACGAGGAAGGCTCACAGCTGCCAGGGATACAGATTCGGTCGATGGATGTGGCTTCGCATGCTGAGGTATAGCTCTGTCTCGGCCTTTGCACCCATCTGCAATCCCACGAAGGTCCCTTGGGGACAGAAGGCTTTCAAGTTCTACCTCGGTAGCGACGAGCAGGTGCAACGCAGGAACTGCCACGGGGTTTAGTATGGCCTTAGAAGGTAATTCCCCAATCGTCCCCAATAGCGATAGCTTGGGGTTGTTAACTCCAAAGGCGGACGGGCGCCGTCGGGTTCACGGCTGCCCCTGGGCGGTGTCTCGGTGGTGTCTCAATGCTGTCTCGGTGGTGTCTCGCTTTTCTCTTGGTGGTGTCTCCCTGATGTCTCGGTGGTGTCTCGCTTGTATCTTGGTCGTGTCTTCGTGGTGTCTCGCTGGTGTCTTGGTGATGTCTCGGTTGTCTCTTGCTGGTGTCTCCCTGGTGTTTTGCTGGTGTCTCGACGGTGTCTCGGTGGTGTCTTGGTTGCGTCTTGGTGGTAGCGGTCTCTTGGTCTTGGTGGTGCCTTTGTGGTGTCTCAATGGTGTTGATGGTCCCTATATAGGTGTTTTTTCCCGAGAGCGCCTGGGGGTAAACCTTCTTGCGCACGCAGACCTGAACACTTCACATCTTACGTCTTCAGACCTTATGTCTGCGGATCTTATCTCTTCAGATCTTCTCTCTCTCTCTTCTCTCGCTCTCTCTCTCTCTTTTCTCTTCTAATTTTTATTCTCTCTTAAGGCGGGTGTTGGTCACGAGCGATCACGAAAATGCGAAAGCAAGCAGGAGGGAAGAGGGAAGGAAGGAAGGACGGAAGGAAGAAAGGAAGAAAGGGACAAAGGCAAAGGCCTAGCTCCAGAATGCTGCGTGCACCTTCCAATTTGCACATATTACTTTCAAACAGCTGCAAGTCCTGTGCAATTTACAAGTGTTGGTTTCAAAATGTGGTAGCCACAGTGCATTTTTCAGATTTTAGATGCAACACGCTGCAAATACCAGGCCACTCATTATGTGCAATGTGCAGATGATGGTTCCGGCGTGTTGCGGTGCCATTCCACTTGCATCCAACTTGCAGATGTCAATTCAAACTGCTGCAAACGCCCTGCGGTTTGCAAGTGATAGTTCCAGGTATTGCAAGGGCCATGCGTTGCTAAGCTCTGCCCCAGTATGCTGCACATACTGTGCAAGTGATAGTTTTGGCTTGGGCATGCTGCACGCATTCTACAGTGTGCAGAATTTTGGCTTCCGAACGTGTAAAATGACAACACAGTTTCAGATATGATTCCAAATCTTGCAAATAAATATCATGCAATTTTGCAGACGTTAGCTGCTTATACGCAGGGGTGCTTCTACACACGGGTACTTTTTCATAGAGATGCTTTTCACAAAGACACGTTTTTGCACACAGACGTTTGCACAGATGTTTTTACCCTGAGATGCTTTTATACACAAATTCCTTTACGCACAGGTGCCTTTACACAGGGGAACTTTTTCACAGAGGAATTGTTACACATAGACGCGCAGGTACTTCTACACACAGATGCCTTTACACAGTGATGCTTTTAGGCAGGAATGCCTTTTCGCACATGTGCTTTTCCACAGGGATTTTTTGACACAGCGTATCCTTTACACACAGAAGCTTTCACACACAGAACTACTCTTACGCAGAGAGGTTTTTGCACAGAAATACGTTTATACAGAGGTGCTTTTCAAACACAGATAGTCCACAGATACTTTTTTTTACAAAGAGGTCTTTTTTGACAGATACTCTTCCACAGAGATTCCCTTTCACACAGGTGCTTTGGGATGCTTCTAGGCAGATGAACTTTTACATGGGTGAGGCTGGACACACAATTTAAGGGAGGTATCAAACCATTTTGGAATCAGGCTTCCATCCATTCTCACTTGTACGTTTACACACAAATCATGCTTTTGCAGAGAGATGCTTTTACACACACGCACACAAGTGCTTTTACACAGGGACGGGCCTTCACACAGAGATGGTTTTACACAGAGAGACAACTTTACTCAGAGATGCTTGTGCACGCAGGTGCTCTTACACGGAGATGCTTTCAACGCAGAGATGCTTTTACACGCAGGTGCTTTGGGACACAGATACCTTTAGACAGAGATGAGTGTGCAAGGGGAAACTTTTACATGCAGGCGCGTTTGCACACAGGTGCCTTTACTACTCAGAAATACTTTTACACACAGGTGTTTTACACACTAATACGTTTATGCAATGTTTTTGCATACAAGTTCTTTCATGCAGAGATTCTTTTACACGCAAGTACTTTTTACGCAGACATACTTTGACACACAGTGACAAGTGCTTTTACACAAATACTTTTGCACAGTGATGTTTTTTCACAGAGGCGTTTTCTTCTCACGCGCGCGCACACACACACACACCGCATGCTCTTTCACGTGAATGTTTTTAAACACACATGTTTTTACACAAAGATATTTGTACAAAGAGGTAGTCTTACACGCAGATGCCATTACAAGCAGAGGTTCTCTTACAAAGGAATGCATTTACACGAGGAGCTTTTTCATACGGACGTTCTTACGAAGACATACTTTGGCACGATTTCCGACGTCGGACACGAATTTTGCGCGAGAGAGTTCAGCAAGCAGATGCAACATGGCAATTTCACCACAGCTTTTGATAATTGAGACGCATTTCGTGCTAAAGGGTTGCGCGAGCAATTTCACTTGTTTTTAACCGCATTTAGTGCAAGAGCATCTGCGCAAAACCATCCAAACGCAAAAAGCATTACTTTCACGTTAGCTTTGACGATCTATATGGTGTGAGAGGCTCTGCAAAACCATTGAAACGCAAGAATCGTAATTTCGTTGCAGTTTTTGAGGATTGAGGCGTGTTTCGTGGGAAAGCGTTGACCCAGCACAAGCCCGCATTGCGATTTCACCTCAATTTTTGACCATCGGCATATCGTGCGAGAGGGTTGTGCTTCGTGGACATCCATCCACGCTGCTCTGCCGCCCTTAAGAACTTGATCTCCACCTGCATCTTGAATTTGTAGGTGTTTTTAAAGCAGTCGACCCCCACCTGCAACTTAAGAAGTAACGTGTTGGTATATTCATTTGGTGCGTGAAACAAGATCCTATGCATCTGCATCTATGCACCTGCGCCTAGATGCTTGCGTCAGTAAGATATTTAAATGCATCTACACCTGTGTATCTCATTGTGTAGATGCATGCATGAAAGAAGATCATGTCCAATTGAATCTGAACACAAGTTGAAATTTGCAAACATGAAGAGCGAGGATGTTGAGGATGATTTTAATTAATGATGATGATGATGGTGATGATGATGATGATGATGATGACGATGACGATGACGATGACGATGATACAGATACGGGCATGGATAGCGAAAAAGAACAATCAAATGATGATGATGATGATGATGCTGATGATGATGATGATGATGAGGATGACGATGATGACGATGATGATGATGATTATGATGATGATGATGACGATGATGATGATGATGATCATGATGATGATGATGATGATAGTGTTGTGATGATGATGTCGTTGTCGTTGTCGTTGTCGTCGTCGTCGTCGTCGTCGTCGTCGTGGTCGTCGTCGTCGTCGTCGCCGTCATCGTCGTGGTTGTTGTTGTTGTTGTTGTTGTTGTTGTTGTTGTTGTTGTTGTTGTTGTTGTTGTTGTGACGGTGTTGTGATGGTGGTGATGGGAATGACAAATTATGCTGACAGCAACTTTTTGGGAAAAAACCTTTGCAGGCCCTTTCGGGATTTGGTGGTGTCGGTCCTGTTGGTGTCTTGGTGGTCTCTCAATTGTGTTTTAGTGGTCGTTGGTGTCTTGTGGCACTTTGGTGGTGTGTCCGTAGTGTCTTGATGATGTTGGGCGTTTTTCTCATGTTTTGGTGATGTTTCTGTGGTGTCTCGGGGGTCTTGAAGGAATGGCATTTTCTTGACTGAGCTGGCACACCTCTCAATACCAAATTGGCGTCGAAGGAAACGCGAAACTTTGCTATTGGGGCTGTATGCTGGGTTAATTACATTGCAAGAGAATGGAACTCTGTTGGGACGCCGTTTTTTTTTGGCACATTTATCAAAATTTTGAAGCAAGGAATTTCACTTTGGCGGCAACTCTTGAATCTTGAGTGTACTTGCACTTCAACTAGGTTGGAACGATGTGCTTGCCCGTGCTTTCTTGGGCTCACCTCAGTAAGTCTATAGGCAAAAACTGAATGACTCGATTCATATGAAACTCAGCTTGGCCTCAGAAACAGAGGTTTGACTGCTTACCGTGCTTATATCCAAGTAGTAATATTAAAGGGCTACGCCCTCTGCCGCCGACCCCTGGACACTGGAGGGTCATGCCTGCCTCTGTGTCGTAAGCATGAAATGAACCCTAAAGAAACCAGAAACTGACCTAAACAAACCATTTGTATGTGCGTTTGGCACTGTGCACATGCAAGCAGCATGGACCCCTGCAGGATGACACGCACAACTATGTGCTCTGACACTTTTTCATGGCTCAAGAAATAGGAGCTTTCGTCATTGGGCAGGTGTCTTGGGGACCTAAAGGGTTGCTCTAGCACTTAAGACCCGTACCCGAAGCCCCCGTTCGTAACCGCAGTATGAAACTTGAAATGGCATCCTAAAGAGACCCGAGACGACACTGCACTGCCAACTGCCACCCTGCTCGTGTCCTCCTGGAGCCGGCTTTCGTTCTGCACAGCTTCGGTCCAAGCTGGAGTCCAAGGACCGTGTCGCAGGGCTAAAACACCATGGCAGTGAAGGACGGATTGGGCCCGCGGCCCGTATCCTAGACTGCCAAACGTCACTTTCTGAACCGACTAGAAACTAGCTCCAAACCATTCCAAACCTTGACTTTTCCTGCGTTTCTGCACTGCCAACTGCCACCCTGCTCGTGTCCTCCTGGAGCCGGCTTTCGTTCTGCGGCTCCAAACCTTGACTTTACCTGCATTTCTGCACTGCCAACTGCCACCCTGCTCGTGTCCTCCTGGAGCCGGCTTTCGTTCTGCACCGCTTCGGTCTAAGCTGGAGTCCAAGGAAGGTGTCGCAGGGCTAAAACACCATGGCAGTGAAGGACGGATTAGGCCCGCGGCCCGTATCCCAGACTGCCAAACGTCACTTTCTGAACCGACTAGAAACTAGCTCCAAACCTTGACTTTTCCTGCGTTTCTGCACTGCCAACTGCCACCCTGCTCGTGTCCTCCTGGAGCCGGCTTTCGTTCTGCACCGCTTCGGTCCAAGCTGGAGTCCAAGGACCGTGTCGCAGGGCTAAAACACCATGGCAGTGAAGGACGGATTGGGCCCATCCCAGACTGCCAAACGTCACTTTCTGAACCGACTAGAAACTAGCTCCAAACCTTGACTTTTCCTGCGTTTCTGCACTGCCAACTGCCACCCTGCTCGTGTCCTCCTGGAGCCGGCTTTCGTTCTGCACCGCTTCGGTCCAAGCTGGAGTCCAAGGACCGTGTCGCAGGGCTAAAACACCATGGCAGTGAAGGACGGATTGGGCCCGCGGCCCGTATCCCAGACTGCCAAACGTCACTTTCTGAACCGACTAGAAACTAGCTCCAAACCTGGACTTTTCCTGCGTTTCTGCATTGCAACTGCCACCCTGCTCGTGTCCTCCTGGAGCCGGCTTTCGTTCTGCGGCCCGTAGCCCAGAGTGCCAAACGTTACTTTCTGAACCGACTAGAAACTAGCTCCAAACCTTGACTTTACCTGCGTTTCTGCACTGCCAACTGCCACCCTGCTCGTGTCCTCCTGGCGCCGGCTTTCGTTCTGCACCGCTTTGGTCCAAGCTGGAGTCCAAGGACCGTGTCGCAGGGCTAAAACACCATGGCAGTGAAGGACGGATTGGGCCCGCGGCCCGTATCCCAGACTGCCAAACGTCACTTTCTGAACCGACTAGAAACTAGCTCCAAACCTTGACTTTTCCTGCGTTTCTGCACTGCCAACTGCCACCCTGCTCGTGTCCTCCTGGAGCCGGCTTTCGTTCTGCACCGCTTCGGTCCAAGCTGGAGTCCAAGGACCGTGTCGCAGGGCTAAAACACCATGGCAGTGAAGGACGGATTGGGCCCGCGGCCCGTATCCCAGACTGCCAAACGTCACTTTCTGAACCGACTAGAAACTAGCTCCAAACCTTGACTTTTCCTGCGTTTCTGCATGCCAACTGCCACCCTGCTCGTGTCCTCCTGGAGCCGGCTTTCGTTCTGCACCGCTTCGGTCCAAGCTGGAGTCCAAGGACCGTGTCGCAGGGCTAAAACACCATGGCAGTGAAGGACGGATTGGGCCCGCGGCCCGTATCCCAGACTGCCAAACGTCACTTTCTGAACCGACTAGAAACTAGCTCCAAACCTTGACTTTTCCTGCGTTTCTGCACTGCCAACTGCCACCCTGCTCGTGTCCTCCTGGAGCCGGCTTTCGTTCTGCACCGCTTCGGTCCAAGCTGGAGTCCAAGGACCGTGGCGCAGGGCTAAAACACCATGGCAGTGAAGGACGGATTGGGCCCGCGGCCCGTATCCCAGACTGCCAAACGTCACTTTCTGAACCGACTAGAAACTAGCTCCAAACCTTGACTTTTCCTGCGTTTCTGCACTGCCAACTGCCACCCTGCTCGTGTCCTCCTGGAGCCGGCTTTCGTTCTGCGGCTCCAAACCTTGACTTTACCTGCGTTTCTGCACTGCCAACTGCCACCCTGCTCGTGTCCTCCTGGAGCCGGCTTTCGTTCTGCACCGCTTCGGTCTAAGCTGGAGTCCAAGGACCGTGTCGCAGGGCTAAAAAACACCATGGCAGTGAAGGACGGATTGTGTCGGCGGCCCGTATCCCAGACTGCCAAACGTCACTTTCTGAACCGACTAGAAACTAGCTCCAAACCTTGACTTTTCCTGCGTTTCTGCACTGCCCAACTGCCACCCTGCTCGTGTCCTCCTGGAGCCGGCTTTCGTTCTGCACCGCTTCGGTCCAAGCTGGAGTCCAAGGACCGTGTCGCAGGGCTAAAACACCATGGCAGTGAAGGACGGATTGGGCCCGCGGCCCGTATCCCAGACTGCCAAACGTCACTTTCTGAACCGACTAGAAACTAGCTCCAAACCTTGACTTTTCCTGCGTTTCTGCACTGCCAACTGCCACCCTGCTCGTGTCCTCCTGGAGCCGGCTTTCGTTCTGCACCGCTTCGGTCCAAGCTGGAGTCCAAGGACCGTGTCGCAGGGCTAAAACACCATGGCAGTGAAGGACGGATTGGGCCCGCGGCCCGTATCCTAGACTGCCAAACGTCACTTTCCGAACCGACTAGAAACTAGCTCCAAACCTTGACTTTTCCTGCGTTTCTGCACTGCCAACTGCCACCCTGCTCGTGTCCTCCTGGAGCCGGCTTTCGTTCTGCGGCTCCAAACCTTGACTTTACCTGCGTTTCTGCACTGCCAACTGCCACCCTGCTCGTGTCGTCCTGGAGCCGGCTTTCGTTCTGCACCGCTTCGGTCTAAGCTGGAGTCCAAGGACCGTGTCGCAGGGCTAAAACACCATGGCAGTGAAGGACGGATTGGGCCTGCGGCCCGTATCCCAGACTGCCAAACGTCACTTTCTGAACCAACTAGAAATAAGCTCCAAACCTTGACTTTTCCTGCGTTTCTGCACTGCCAACTGCCACCCTGCTCGTGTCCTCCTGGAGCCGGCTTTCGTTCTGCACCGCTTCGGTCCAAGCTGGAGTCCAAGGACCGTGTCGCAGGGCTAAAACACCATGGCAGTGAAGGACGGATTGGGCCCGCGGCCCGTATCCCAGACTGCCAAACGTCACTTTCTGAACCGACTAGAAACCAGCTCCAAACCTTGACTTTTCCTGCGTTTCTGCACTGCCAACTGCCACCCTGCTCGTGTCCTCCTGGAGCCGGCTTTCGTTCTGCGGCCCGTAGCCCAGAGTGCCAAACGTTACTTTCTGAACCGATTAGAAACTAGCTCCAAACCTTGACTTTGCCTGCGTTTCTGCACTGCCAACTGCCACCCTGCTCGTGTCCTCCTGGCGCCGGCTTTCGTTCTGCACCGCTTCGGTCCAAAGCTGGAGTCCAAGGACCGTGTCGCAGGGCTAAAACACCATGGCAGTGAAGGACGGATTGGGCCCGCGGCCCGTATCCCAGACTGCCAAACGTCACTTTCTGAACCGACTAGAAACTAGCTCCAAACCTTGACTTTTCCTGCGTTTCTGCACTGCCAACTGCCACCCTGCTCGTGTCCTCCTGGAGCCGGCTTTCGTTCTGCACCGCTTCGGTCTAAGCTGGAGTCCAAGGACCGTGTCGCAGGGCTAAAACACCATGGCAGTGAAGGACGGATTAGGCCCGCGGCCCGTATCCCAGACTGCCAAACGTCACTTTCTGAACCGACTAGAAACTAGCTCCAAACCTTGACTTTTCCTGCGTTTCTGCATTGCCAACTGCCACCCTGCTCGTGTCCTCCTGGAGCCGGCTTTCGTTCTGCACCGCTTCGGTCCAAGCTGGAGTCCAAGGACCGTGTCGCAGGGCTAAGCACCATGGCAGTGAAGGACGGATTGGGCCCGCGGCCCGTATCCCAGACTGCCAAACGTCACTTTCTGAACCGACTAGAAACTAGCTCCAAACCTTGACTTTTCCTGCGTTTTTGCACTGCCAACTGCCACCCTGCTCGTGTCCTCCTGGAGCCGGCTTTCGTTCTGCACCGCTTCGGTCCAAGCTGGAGTCCAAGGACCGTGTCGCAGGGCTAAAACACCATGGCAGTGAAGGACGGATTGGGCCCGCGGCCCGTATCCCAGACTGCCAAACGTCACTTTCTGACCGACTAGAAACTAGCTCCAAACCTTGACTTTTCCTGCGTTTCTGCACTGCCAACTGCCACCCTGCTCGTGTCCTCCTGGAGCCGGCTTTCGTTCTGCGCAAACTCTTCGCCCCTTCTGGCATCTTGTTGCTAGTAAGGCCTCCTCTGACGCGCTCCCCCTGCTGACGGCAGGGGTCGGCGGATTAATACTGCGTATTGTTTCTGACTCCATTGCTACAAGTTCTGGACCACACTGTCATCCAGCAAATCTTTAGGTCTGCCTCACAGTATCTGAAAGATCTTGGTATTTGCGTCTGTGACAACATCAGTCTCTGGCTCCGCGCCAGAGCTGGAAGCAATACGACGCCACCGAGTTGATCTCAGAGTACAAAGGACAGCGGGCCGAGTGGGTGTGACCCATCTAGCGCCCACCTGTTGCGAAGACATGTGTCCTGGGTTCGCCACTCTAGAATCAACACGTGCACACACATTGTTGTTTGCCAAATCAGCCGCGATTTGTTGACATCACCATTGTTTGATTTATTTCCCTATTTTCTATTGGTCAACATGGCAATTCTGCGGTTGTTTGCATTCTTCTTGTTGTTGCAGGCAAGGACCTTCACATTCTCTGTGATTGCGGAACTGCAGCTTGCGCAAGCAATGTGTGTTTGCCAGGGTACCCCCGGAGACATATGTATATACGTACATACACATACACATATTTTTACATATTACATAGATATTAAATACATACACATATTATATATATGTATATATGTATATATGTATATATGTATATATGTATATATGTATATATGTATATATGTATATATGTATATCTGTATATCTGTATATATGTATATATGTATATATGTATATATGTATATATGTATATATGTATATATGTATATATGTATATATGTATATATGTATATATGTATATATGTATATATGTATATATGTATATTATATATGTGTGTATATATATAATATACATACATATATATATGTTTATGTATTTACATATACATACACACATATGCACATATATATATATATATACATACATACACACGTACGTACGTACGTACGTACGTACGTACGTACATACAAAACAAATACATATACATACATATATAAATAAGTAAATATATGTATATATATATATACATACACAAAATATACATAACCCTGTTATAGCCACGTTCTTGGGGAAAATGATGAATCAATGGAATTCGGAATATTCCGCTTTCGGACAACCCATGTATTGGATCCTCCAATTTTTGAATTTTTTAATGTCCTTTGCGGCTGGAGTGAGATTGACGGTTTTCAGGTTTTCTTAGTCCCCTTGGATACTCTGAATGCGGAGTCCTAGGCGTCTGATTATTTTGACACGGTGCGATACTAGTCCTTTTCAGTTGACTATATATACTGTGCATAGACCGTCATGTCAGTTTGTCAACCCCAAGTTTTGTTTGTGACATTGCCAATTTATGTCTCCAATTACCTGTGTTGTATATCCATCATATCGATATCCCCAACTTTTTGTAAACATATTTAAAGGCTAACACCTAACAGCCGGCAATTTCTCTGAGTTCCACCCGCACACATTGACAGATCATGGACCAACCAAAAGGTTATTGATACGCTCACCAAACGGTTTGGATATGTGCACACTAAACTGTCTTCAAAATGGGAAAAAAACGACCCCATGAAGGAATTTCGCTTCAAAGCAGGCACCAATTTGCCAAAGGCAGTCCACACACACATCGGGTAGACAAACGGTGAGCAAACTGGCTACTGGAAGTCTATAATGATGATTTCTATTTAATCGATTGCAACATTATTTTTCCCAACTCTTAAACTCTGCATTTGTGCTGAACAAGTAAACTGGCAAAAGGGCATTGGTGCGAGTTTTTGTTGCTGTCACCTGCGTAAGACTCTACAACAGAGCGCAGGGTTTTCTGTTGGGCAACGCCAGCTCTGACAAGAAGCCAGAGAAGAAGAGTTTATAGATTAATACATATAAACCAATATTTGGATATAAATACGTAGTGCAAAATCATGGGGTAAAAATGTATGCACATGATTCACATGATGTTGATGTTTGGCATATGTTTGTCAACAGACGCATCGCGGCCAAGTTGTTCCAGGCAGACAATTTCCTGGTGGGTGACGTCAACCAGCTGCAGCCCCTGGCCTTCATGGAGGCGGCTCAGAAGGCCAAGGTGCCGGTGACTTTCAGGCCTGGAGTTGAGACACAGCAACTGGAAAAAAAGTGATGTCGTTCTTTTTTTAAATAAAATGTATATATATATATATGGTTGCTGGATATTTTATGTAAAACTTGTTGATAACTATTGAAAACTATGAAATTATGATTTGTAAATGGGAATTGTCAAAAAACTTGGAAAATTGCAGGATATTGATTCTGATGCTGAACAACATTTCAATCGCAACTTCTTTTGACTTTGTAAAAATACATGTAACCTTGGTTGGTTGTCCCGAGTAGCAATTTATTTGCGCCGAACAGCGGAGTTTGTTTGGAGGGGTGTGACGAGTATGTGTGCCGTGCCCCGAAGGATGCAGGCTGGATATGATCACAGCTATTACTTTATGTCCACCTTTATTCGAACCTGGGTTGCATGGATTGGGTGAGTCCAAGTGAGTAAAGGCTAGTCAGTTTTATGCTCAAACCATGGGCATCAGCACTAAACAGCCCAGAGACTGTAGGTGAACATTCCAACATCATTTGTGGATTTTGGAGGTGTTCACGAAGGTACGGTTGGGTACAATGAAAAACAAAAACCACCATGACAAGATGTTGGATCTTCCTCGACCACGGCTACATCAAAGAATAAACCAGGTGAGTTGCTATGGCATGCAGGTGAGTTGTAGTGACCGTGGTGGGCGGAGAGGACCAGACAAGACATGATGGCATTGCAAATCGCAGTTTATGTTTATGGAATCAATTTCCTTGTCGTCACCATTTTGCCTTTGATCTCTCCATCCATCAGTTGCTGTCCACCGGAGACCACGTGTACAAGCAACATGCACAGAAACAGCAAATTTGAGTCTCAGGACATGGAATAACCCACAAGAAAGATGGAGTTCCCCACTGGATTCCAATACCCAAAAAAGTCAGCCCCAAGTTTGGTTTGGAAAACCCTGAGCCTACACCAAGGTGAACACTTGGAGCATCATGCGCGCTTTCTGCATGCACAGAACTGAGGGTGTGACCTTGCCACTACCCAATGAGTTAAGCAGAGGCCTGAAATGAGTATAGCTTAGCAAACCACTGGCGCGGCCAGCTGGTTGCTTCGGTTTTGCTGTCGATTTTCGTGGAGGTGCTAGAGCCCGAAACACAACGGGCCTGAAACGGGATTGCTGGAGAAAGAAAGGCACACAAAAGTGATCAATACTTTCGTTTGAAGGGCATCTTATGTTTAGCTCAGCTTGTTCTTTGGCGATAACTTGTTGTGGGCTTTTCATCCAGCTAGGCTCGGATTCAGCTAAAAGGCCAGAAGTGTCGGAGCCATCACGCGTGTCAGAAAAATTTTTCTTATGTTCTGCATGGCCTCAAAACTAGGAGGCCTTGGACATGCTGCCTGGACAGCTCAGTCAACGTGTAAAGGTCCTTCTAGATCTTCTAGCAAGGCAATTTGCTGCCTTTTGCATGGGTCATTTGTGGCCCCTTTTTGTTGAGTAGTGTCTTTTGAGGTGGGACAGCCCCCAGCGACTGCTTCTCAGGCGCTGCTGTTCCATTCTTATCTGATAACGTGCACATAAGTTGGCCTTCCTCCACACTCATGGTTTTGAGCGCCTGCAGACGCTGTTGGTATCATTTTCTTGGAAATCTAATGCTCACCCCAGACACGGCTGCCGGCTGCCAGGCAATATCATCTCGCACCAAGCCGTCGGCTCTCACGGAGAAGCGTCAGGCAAGCGATATAACATAGTTTGAGGTGGTGAATCAGTGAAAGCAACTGTTTTTTTTTTTTTCGGCTGAGGTGAGCAGCCTGTCTGGTGGCAACGAACCCTCTCCACGTGTCACGCGCCTGAGCTCGCAGCTGGCGATGAGCACCGTTTTGGCTAAGAGCTCAGTAGGGACGGCTTTGCAGAATATGCTGGAATATATTGGAAGCACCTGTGCCTTTTGTTTCTCTGATAATTTCCCCTCTTCTATTGGTTTAATTATGATTTGTCATGATAAATAGGTACTATTTATATCTATTAATAAATGGGCTAACGCCCTGGTGCCGCCGACCCCTGTTAATGGTCTTGGGCACAGATTGCGTTGCATGCGCATGTGCGCAGGGTTTGTCTGTACATCCTGTATGTATATATATATATAGATAAGATAGATAGATAGATTAGATTAGATTAGATTAGATTAGATTAGATAGATAGATAGATAGATAGATTATATAAATTCAAATGCACCTGCACTTACACACACACACATGTATTACGCTCAGATCCGTGGTGCCAAGGTTAGTTTAATCAAGTGAGGGTGCTGAAATGTTTAGGTGAACCCTCAGGTTTCCAAAGGAAATCTGACTTGGTTTCAGGATGTTCGCACTTGTGTTCACTCTGGGTTGGAAAAATGCAGCATAGGTGGTGCAAGGGCGGTCAGTTGTTGCAAGTCTCCTGGCAGGAGTTTGGTATCAAATCGTTCGTGCCATATTAGGGTTTAAGAAGTTGGCTTTCAGATACTCTCATGGATTTTTTTGGCTGGCGGGTTGTATTATGTACAAAGCTGTAAGGTCTACAGAGCCTATATTGTTTAGCTGCGCCTCAAAGCACTGAACTGAATTTTCCAGGTAGAAAGTATGAAATGCCTTTTGTATTTGTAGTCGCTATTTTGTGTGCCTGACTGGCTTTTTGTGTACAATCTCTGAGATAGCTTGAGATCGAAAAGGATAGTGTGGAAACTTGTGGGGGTTATTGGCCAGAAGGAAGAGGTCAGAAAATTCCGAAATCTGAGGGGGAGTCCAAGATGCAAATTGTGTTTGTTCTGAGTGACATTGTGGCCCAAGACGCATCCCAGCATGATGCGTGCGGGGCCGCGAAAGGCTTGCCTTCCGTGCTGGCACAAAATGCACGAGACCTACCATGCGGGCTTAAAATGCATGAGGTCCACCGTGCGGACTGTAAATGCACGAGGTGCTGAAAAGCACTTAGCGGGCTTGTCCCGTGCCCGAAAGGGCTGTCCTCCGCAAGGAGGCTGTATCGTAAGATCTGATTGTGTTGGTGTTGTTGTTGTTGTTGCTGTTGCTGTTGGTGTTGTTGTTGTTGTTGTTGTTGCTGTTGCTGTTGCTGTTGCTGTTGCTGTTGCTGTTGCTGCTGTTGTTGTTGTTGTTGTTGTTGTTGTTGTTGTTGTTGTTGTTGTTGTTGTTGTTGGTGTTGGTGTTGGTGTTGGTGTTGGTGTTGTTGTGGTTGTCGTTGTCGTTGTGGTTGTGGTTGTGGTTGTGGTTGTGGTTGTGGTTGTTGTTGTTGTTGTTGTTGTTGTTGTTGTTGTTGTTGTTGTTGTCGTTGTCGTTGTGTTGTCGTTGTCGTTGTCGTTGTCGTTGTTGTTGTTGTTGTTGTTGCTGTTGTTGTTGTTGTTGTTGTCGTTGTTGTCGTTGTTGTCGTTGTTGTCGTTGTTGTCGTTGTTGTCGTTGTTGTCGTTGTCGTGGTTGTCGTGGTTGTCGTTGTTGTCGTTGTTGTCGTTGTTGTGGTTGTTGTTGTTGTTGTTGGTGGTGGTAGTGGTGGTGTTGGTGTTGGTGTTGGTGTTGTGGTTGTGGTTGTGGTTGTGGTGGGTGTGGTGGGTGTGGTTGCTGTGGTTGTTGTGGATGTTGTGGATGTTGTTGTTGTTGCTGTTGTTGTTGCTGTTGTTGCTGTTGCTGTTGCTGTTGTTGTTGTTGTTGTTTTTGTTGTTGTGGTTGTGGTTGTTGTGGTTGTCGTGGTTGTCGTGGTTGTCGTGGTTGTCGTTGTCGTTGTCGTTGTCGTTGTTGTTGTTGCTGTTGTTGTTGTTTTTGTTGTGGTTGTGGTTGTGGTTGTCGTGGAAGTTGTTGTTGTCGTTGTCGTTGTCGTTGTCGTCGTTGTCGTTGTTGTTGTTGTTCTTGTTCTTCTTGTTCTTCTTGTTCTTCTTGTTCTTCTTGTTCTTCTTGTTCTTCTTGTTGTTCTTGTTGTTCTTGTTGTTGGTGGTGTTGGTGTTGGTGTTGGTGTTGGTGTTGTTGTTGTTGTTGTTGTCGTCGTCGTCGTCGTCGTCCTCCTGGCGGCCGTTGAAAGTGCACCCGCTTGTGAGAAACACATCAACCAACCTCCTGGCATTGAAATGGCGTGGGCCGGTGCACCCCGGAAACGGTTCTGTGGTGGCGGAGTGGCCCCAGACGCCAAGGAACTGGTAGCTGCGATTTGTTTATCGGTGCTAGGTGACAACAACCAGGTAGCGGAGCTGCTTGGGCAGGATTGGGTGGACACATGGCATGGTTGGGCAGAGATGGAGACTGCTGGCTCTGATGCTGTAGCCTTCGCTGTGGCAGAACGTTTCTTGCGTATTGCAGGGGCAAACGTGCCTGCACGGTTGACATCCAACCGGCAGCGGTTGCAGGACTTGGAGGCACGGGGCTTGGTCCTGAAGGTGGCCTCCTCACATGGGGCCAATAATTGCCTTATTGATTCTCTCCTCTTGGGCCTCATGGCAACAGGCGTGGCGCCGAAAAAGTACGCGGCTGAGGAACGGAGAGCGTTGTGCGCAGCGTGCCGTGAGGAGCTGCTACTGCGGCATGGCACGCCACGCGGAATCTATCTTGACGGGCATAGAGACACACCTCGCATCCTGAGTTTTTTCCTTCAGAAGCTATGGAACGCAGACATTGCAGTTCGAGTTTGTTTTTATGATTGCCTGCCCCAGGAGGAGTTGGGACGAGCAGGGGAAGACTTGTCTCATGTTGATTTCACGTGGGGACAGCGGGTCATCTATGAACGCTATGTGCTTCACGTCTACAATCACACTGATGTCACAGGCAGAGGCTACCATTTTGATGTGTTGGTGCCTAGAAGCGTGGGGCTGCATGGCACGCCCACTGCGGCGCGAGCGGGTTGTCACCGCGTGAGCCAGGACAAGAATGTTGCAACAAGGGGAGCACGGAACAGTGCAAAGGCGGGCTGTCCGTCGCGTGACCATGTAGAAGCCAAAGCCATGGCAGAAAACGCGGCGCATGGCGAGCCACCATGGCCGGAGGTTCCGCCCCAACGTCAGGTCGAAGGAATGCTTGGCGACTTCTTGCGGTCCCGTGGCGTCTACCTCCGCATAGGTAGCAGTGACGCTGCAGAGGTTGTGGCGGCATGGAACGATCGAGAGGCGTTGGTGCGGAAGCTGCATACATTGCTGCAGGCTGGATTGGTGTATGCAGATTCTGGCATTCATGCTGCGCGCAGGTTGGTTGACCAGTGGTTGGCCTACACTTCTGTGCGAACACAAGGCCACGGCCGAAAATTGAACGAGGCAGAGGCAGCAGAGGTGCCAAAGACACAAGAGGAACGCCGCGGCGTAGGGAACAAAGAGGACGGAAAGGCAAGCCAAGAGATGGAACAAGCCAAGGAGGCGGCGCAGGCCAGAGGGGAGAAACGGAAGCAACCAACCGCCGCAGCAGCATTCCCTCGGCAAGGAATGGCGTCCCCGTTGAAACGGCTGAGGGGGAAACAACCACCAGTAGGACCAAGCCGAGAGTTCGAGGAAAGCAAAGGTGATGCAGAGCAGCGCCTCCAGGCGGAGGGTGCCACATCGCTTGGCCAGGCCAAGGACCTTGATGTCAGCTCTCCTGCAGCGGAAAGCCAGCATGAGAACAAGATGGGCAAAGAGGTGCCAACAAACCGTTTGCCAAAGGCAACAGACGCGGATAAGAAGACGGCCGGTAGCGCCCCAGCACGCCGCTTATGGACAAAAACACCTGCGGCGTTGGCTTTGGAGAAGGGATGTAGTTCCAACGCTTTGCCTGGGGACGGTGAGGAGGAGTCGTCTGAGGAGGAAGATATGTTTCGGTTGCGCTGCGGAGACCCAAGCACCAGCAACGATCCAAGACAGGCACAGGAAAGAAAGGTTATGTTGTTGGGCGAATGCCTCGCAGAGAAGCCCACATTACCATGGCACTGCCAGAATGCGACGGACAGGCTCGAGGCATATGATTTGCCACGGGCGCATTGCAGCTTCAAGGAGTGCAGTTTCAGTGCTGATAATGACGGTGCGATATTGGAGCACATCCTGGAAGCGCACAAGCCTATCTTGACACAAGCCGCCGGTGAGGCGGCAAGCGTGGAAGCCATGGTCAGCTTGTATTGTGCAGCCCTGACGTGGAAATGTCAGGGAGGAGCCCCAGTGGCGAATGCATCGATCGACCGCCGGGCGCTGCAGCAGTTCCAGAAAGCACGGGAAGGCGACGAAATCGTAGCCTTGCTTTGTTTTGTTTGTGCCAGGAAATACCCTTACATACGCAGTGGCCGCAACCAAGAAGTCACTTGGGCACAGCCGGTTCATGGAAAGGACAAGACTGTATTTGGCCATTCGCCCGAAGAGGCAGAGAAGCTGCTAGGGATGGAAACGTTTATGCAAAAGTACGTCGCGCACGAAACGGTCTTTGCGCAGCAAGAAATGAAGGATGAGTTGCAGGACTGGGCGTGCGAGGTGCGGATGGGAAATGCATCAGTGAAGCTCTTGTGTTGCCCCGAAGACAAAGTTTGCGCAAAGCGGTGCGGCGAGCAAACCCTGTGTCCTCAATGTTGGGTGCCGCTGTGCCGCAGCTGCAAACAGGATCTCGTCTGGCACAAGAAGCTCCCGGCCGCAGCGCTGAGCAACGACATGATGGTCTACTATGGGCCGAAAGATGCGTGCCGCAAGGAAGTGACGGTTATGG